>NDXZ01013966.1:0-11283 GCA_003055125.1 Paykullia maculata
CCCTTAACACATGTGTGTGTGTGAAGGGTATAAACACATGAAATTGGCCCAAAATATAATTTTTCTTTAGAGCTTAGATGTATTTTTTTAATAAGAGACCTAAATCATGAACTCTCTGAATTTTCCAAGCAGAGAAAACGCAAAATTAATAAAAAAAAAAAATAAATTAAAAATTTGAAAAATGAATCAAAAATGAGGTTTAATTTTAAAAAAATATTTTTATAAAAAAAAATGTATAAACACTGGGTGCTTTTATTTATAAAATTGGCTAAAAACGGTAATTTTTCATATGCCTTATTTCTAACACCGGAATTCTTTGTAAATAACTTTTGAAACAATGAATAAATTTCACTTGAATTTTCTATGAAAATGCTTATAAATGAATAAATTTAAAGTGTTCATATAAGTTTTATTGAAAAAGGTTTTTTTTTTAGTAATTTCCACTTTTATTTTCTTTTACTTATACAAACCACACTATTTGTTAACGTTTTGCTTTCGTTTTTATTGAGAGCGCGCCGTGTATGACGTGATGCGCAGAGAGAAAAAATTTTTTACAACGGGAATGCGAAATCTTATGTTTCTATCATTCTTGGTTTTTTTCCTATATAGATTTGTCACAGCCGAATGTTGCACCCTTAATTGTTTTTACTGAGTTGTTTTTGTGTAATTTTTTTAAATTTAAATTGTCTAGAATTTTTTTCACAATCAACAATTATTTTAGTGAATGTCAAGAAAATTGCAAATTTGAATCTGGCAAGCCTTGAGCAAACACACAACTTCATAATGAGTATGCGAATCATATTCAGTTTTTATCGTCTACTCATCTTGCGTGAAAGAGAATAGCAATCGACAACGTCATACATACGTATAGTTAAATAACAGTACGATGAATACCTCAAACTTAAAAGTGGATATGGGTTTTGACCTCGTTTCAATATGTCTGCATGCTTATAGATCAAAAAAATAATAAACCATAATTTAGTCTACTTACTTCATGAGTATTCATTGCAGATCTCTGATATGTATTTAATATAATTGCAAATATAAAAATTACCTAATGGCTCGCACACGATGCCAAAGGCCATCACTAACTTTAGTGCTATTAAAACGTATGTCCACTTCGCCGGAGCCCAAATTATAACGAAAATGTAGAAGACTGCAAAAAAAGTGTTAAAAGTTTTTATTAAAAACTCCAAGTTCTAAGTTAAATTTACTCACCCTTCTTCGATGCCCAATGATAGATAATCATCGCTGTCTTGATCGGTTGTACCCACTTGTCCGGTCCACAAGATTACACCATTCTCCGATCTTGTCTTAATACGCAAATTCAAATCGATGCTATAGCTAATGATTTGACTCATTGTCTCGGCATCGTTATAGTGAAAATAACTATCTAAACCAGCAAAGCAGGCTCCAAAATTCTTACGCACTCCGATTGGATGAATTTGATGGGAGGGTAAATCGAATTTGCTTAATAAACTCCAATCGGTATGAGTTTGAGTGGAGTCCGATGTTGCCGATTTCTGTTTGTCACTGCCATTGGCGCTTTCAAAATGCGGTTTCTCCTCCTGGCTGTCGGCAGTCTTGGAATCAAAGTGCTCGTTGCTGTAGTCGTATTCGGTTATAATCAATTTGGGTTGCTTGGGCACATAGGGACCTTTGGTATTGGCCATTATACGTTTCATGTCCTGGGCCAATTGTTTACGCTGATATTCTTCGGTGCCATCGCTGTCATCAAACAATGATTCATCCATTACAAATGTTTCATCGTTTTGTTGTTGTTCCGGGGAGGCAGTGGTTGTAGCCTGCTCCCAATTGGCATCATAATAATTACTGTTATCGATAAGTTCATTGTTATTCTCGCTGGAATCCAAACTCATGGCTTGTTCTTGCATAAATTCTCTCGATGCTTGTTCATAATCTAACCATTGCTTTTCCAGGGCTGCAGGGTCGTCAAAGGTTAAAATATCACTGCCAGTATTGGTCTGAAAACTTTCGTAGTGTGTTGGTAAACGACTTAATTTATGTTGCTGTTTATCCACAATTGGTGTCTTATGATAAGGATCCGGTTTGGTATCAAGCGGCTGTTGGTTATGATGGTATTTATTTCTTGGGCCAACATTTTTTGCTACTCCTGACACTGCTGTAGTTTTTATTGTTGAGGGCATAGTAGTTGTTGTGGTTGTTGTTGTTGTACTACTTGAAATTACTTCAGAATGTTTACGTTTCTTGCGATTTCGTTGTAATTTTATGCTGCTCTTTGATTTATTTTTTAATAATTTTTTTGTTGCCCTATGCAACTCTTGTTGCTTTAGCTGTTCTTCTTCCAATTGCTGCTCTTGTTGTTGCTGTTCATGCATAGCTTTTATGTCACGGAATATAATATCATCCTCAACTTCATCTGTGTCATCATCTTCCATACTCTCCCCGTTCTCATCTTCGTCCAATTCTAAATCATTGTCGTTTGCTTGATTATCCTTATTAACTTTGTCTAAAATATGTTGCAAATCTTCCGATACTTCATCAAACAAAATGTTGTCTTTCCGCATACTGTTGGACCCTTGCCAATTTAATATTGTTGTTGTTGGCGCAGGAGTTGTAGTCGTTGTTTGTGTCGTTTTCGTTGTTGTTGCTTCTGTGGTTGTTGACTTGGATTTTTGTATGGTTTTACCATATTGTTGCTTGTGCCATAACATTTGTTGTTGCTTTTTAAATTTCTTATGGTTAATACCCTTACGGTGCTGCTGTTGCTGCTGCTGTTGCTTATAGTTGTTTATATCGTTTAATTCTTGGTGTGTATCATGTTGTTTACTTTTGTCTAATGCTTTATTCTTTTGCAATTCTTCTATCGATACTTCGGCCTCTTTATTGCATTGGGCATTGTAGACACCGCAACGGCACTCATAGCTCTCCATTTGTGGCACACACTCTACCAACGGACCACAAGGTCTTGCCACACAGGCATGCGGACAATTGCCTATGTTGGTGCCTCCCAAGGCTTCAGACACAATTGCTAATGAATGGCCATTTATTTCAATCTGATAAAAGGAAATAAATTTGTTCTTATTTTCTTCGTTTCGTTTTCCACTCTCAAACAATTATACTTACACGTTGTATACAACCCATAAAGAAGGGCTTATTTTTCAAATCCATAGGTAATTTGTCAACATGATTTACACCACCTACGAAAAGATTTTCTGGCAACGATAGGTGCCAAAAACCATTTGAAGATATCGTCATTACTTCTGGCATTTGGTCAATCTGTTTAACATAAATGAAAACAGTCATTTTAAAACTACATCGATTAAAATACTAAGACAATTTATGTAGCAAAAGGGCATAACGGCATAAGACGACTTAAGTGAAAAATAAAATATTTACATTATGGTGATTCTTCAATTAAAAATAACCTTATTTTTTTGTATAGTTTTCAAGGAGTAAAAGAAAGAAAATTAAACGACAGACATAAGCGGTTTTCCCTATTGCCATAGAATTTATGCTCTAAAAAATCGCTAAAGATTAAGGAGTTATAAAGAAGATAATTTTTTTTTGTAACAATTTTTAATTTTTTAGTCGAACTTATTTATTTAAAATTTTTAATTTTTTTTTAAATAAAAAAAAAATTATTCTTTAATTAAAAAAATTTTAATTTAAAAAAAACATTTTTTATTTTTAAAACTTAAAATCTTTTTTATTGAAGAATCGAAAACTAAAGCTAAATTCAACCATTGGGTCTGAACAAAAATTATGTCCTGAAAAAAAAAATTTTATATTGAGTTTCAAAAAGAGAGACGTTAAACTCAGTATAAAAATTTGTTCAGACACAATGAGTGAATTCAGCTTAAGACCAAAAGTTTTTTAAAACATTAATACAATTAATAGTTTTAAAATAATATTAAAGGGCAAAGCTGTGAATGGGAATTTTCTTTATAGAGCGATTTTATATAATTTAATAAATTTTAATTATTATTAAAATTTCTCACCTTCAAAACGGCTAATCTGGCAGTACGTGATACTTTAATCGTATGCCACTGGCCAATACTTATGGGATATTGACTCCTATTTTATTAAACAAAGAGATTTAGAAAAAAAATACATGTTGATATACAAACTATAATTTATTTAAATCTTCTATTGTGAATTTACCTTACAACCGCCGGGCCACTGCCCAGATCAAAAGTGAACTCCACAAAACCATTATTTAAAGCCAAGGCCACAAAGTCGCCATGACGTTTGGGACCTGAATACAAAATTAAGCCATCCGATAATTCGGGTTTAAGTATGACCTAAGAAAGATTAAAATTTCAGCAAAACATTAAGTTAGATAATTCGATAATAGAAATACAAAAAATACCTTCAGTTCTAGCCATATTAAAACGCTATCGCCCAAAGGGGCATAGCGCAGAAAAGAGGAACCATTAAATGAAGGAACCTTTTAAAAAAATTTAAATAATTTTATTCAAGGTTTTTAATAATTGTGCTAAATTTTCACCTGTAGGTCCATGCGTATTTCACATAAATCACCCACAAATCCAATGGGACACAAACAAACAGCTCCCTGGTCTGAAGGCAAACATTTGCCACCATGTTGACAGGGATATTTAAAACATTTGTCCGTTACACAATCCTCTGTTGAAATTTCCATTGATTTAAAAATATAGTTTTTTTTATTAAATTATACAAATATAACTTACGTATATCAAATCCCTTGACCACATCTCCTAAAGGATGCTCTTCAAAAGCATAATCATGTTCGTTGGCTACAAAACGTCTTATACAGCCCAGAAAGCCAGCAGTTATGGGTAAACGATTTGCCAAACCGGTTATATTGCCAGTGCCACCCAAAAATACTGGTTCACGAAAAGTAATTCTGGAAAAAAGGCCCTTTATGTATACAAAAAAAAAAAAATAATAATTAAAAAGTGTTTACAAGTTTTTGGTTTTATATATAAAAATTACATTAGATCGGCCTTGAACCTTGGTGCCATGATTCAGCACCAGCCAAGCATCCCATCTATGGCGATATATAATTACAGAATTCCATTCATTTAATAGTATCGTTTCACGGGAGCGAACACTGCCCGAACCACTGCCACAATCGAACCTGTAAAATTTAAATAAAAAAAATGTATAATTTTCTCTTCTCTTTATTCCCTAAACTAAAGTAAGAGAAATCTCTTTCAAACTTACCAAAATTCCACAAAACCTTTATTTAACAAGAGAGCCATAAAATCTCCCGTTAAATCATCACGTTCTCCGCTCAACAAAATTATACCATTAAATGATTCAGGACGGAATTCTATGCGTAATTGAACGTGTTTATAGGCTGCTCTTAAAGCTGGAAACGCCAGCCACGAATTTTTAGAAAATTTTGGAACTCTTACTTTTAAATCTTAAACAAAAACATTTTAAAGTTAAATTAAATTAATTTTTCAATTTTTTTCTTATTATTGGCAGCATATTTTTTTGTTTATTTACCTTCAGCACAATTGTTGCCTGTTTTACCAAAGGGACACATACAGCGTTTGGAACCTTTCGAATTATCGCATATGCCATCAGCACCACATTCTAAATTGCAAATTCTGCAAAGAAAAATTTAACACAAATAAATTAAATTTAGTTATTTTTACAAGTTTTACTTGGAGAGATTTCCTTCAAATTTGTTTATCAAGTTTTTTCCCCCCACTTGATTAACTTAATAAAACTAAATATATGTCTGTTTGTAGGTGTGTTGTGTTTTTTGATTAAAACTTATTAACAAATTTGTAATAATTTTAACAAAAATGTTATCACTTGAAAAATTTTGTAACAACAAATAAAAATAGTTACTACGAAGCCATATTTTAATTTTTAATTTAAGAAACAAAAACATGGTTACAGGGTGGCATAAAATAAAAGTAACAATCACAAAGTAACTTTAAAAATATTAAAAAGATTTATTTGAAACTTGGAACATTAACAAAGGAAAAGTTAGATTTTTAGTTAAAGTAGAGATAACGCAATAGTGGTACATAGTTGACCACCTTGGGTAAGACAAACAATTATCATCAAAAAAATTTGTATTGCATTTGTGCACTAGAAAATTCCTGTTAAAAATTTTAGAATTGATCTACAAAAATTCGCTGTTTTATTTTAGTACCTTGTGGTCTTTTTTAATAAATAATAATAAAAAAGGTTTATAAAAAAAAGGTTGCCTTTTGTCTGCCATTTTTTTGTTGGGTTAATTGATTAAGATTATTTTAGATTTTATTAGTATAATATAACTATATAAGTATGTCTTTAATATATTCTGCTATTAGTGTAGTTAGATTCTTAAAAGACCTTTAATTTAGTGCCAAAATTTATTCGGTTACACGTTTAGTACCTAAAAGTGTGACATTTTTACTATATTAACATTTTTTAAAAAATTTTTTTTTTTATACTTCTAAAAAGTTGATACTGGTTAAAAAACTTTTAATTACTACCCAGCAAAAACTTGCATTGCTTTGTAATGAGTTAAAATGATAAAAATGTAGTAGTTGCACTGAGGCTTGTCAGATGTGGCGATTTCTCACCAAACGTCGCGATTTTTAAACCTATTTGGCGTCCTAATTTTCAATTTGGCGACATGGTGATTAATGAAATAGGTGGCGATTTTTTTTGGCTATTTTAACATACCGTTTAATGATTTTAAATTTATAAAAAGATTTATTAGTAACGTTACTATAGCGATTGACCTACCAAACACGTTTCTTCCACTAAATGCCATTGACTTTGGGTCAATGTTTGAAACTGAATTAAACAATGTTAAAATGAATAATGAAGACTCTGAAATTCTACAAAAAAATTGTTTTTCATATATAAAAGGTGTTTAAAGTCTACGAATATTTTTTCATTTCAAAATGTTGCAGTCCATTATCACAAACAAAATTCGTTGTCGTCAAAGACTACTTTAAGATTTTTATGAACCCTAATACACCGTTTATGAAACACAATCGAATAAATTAACTTTTGTTTAATGGAAAGATTGTTTTAATGATGACATACCATCAAATTTCATCATAAGGATGCGGCAGGTACGACCCATTTTAAAGAACTTGCTTTGACTGTTCTTTATATGCTGGTAATTCCAACTAGTAATACCTTTGTTGAATGGGTATTTTTAATCATGAATTCCACAAAACTCGTCTGCGAAATAGATTGCAATACGAACTTCTTGACGCTTTGTTACGTGTTAAAAGTTATGTTAATGTAAATAACACATGCTGCACCTCTTTTGTACCTTCTCAAAAAATGTTAAATAAATTCAATTCTCATAGAATGTACTCCAAAGCAGAAGGCGGTGACGATTGCCTTGAGAATGAAGCTTACGGTATAGTAGATATCAGAGAACTGATTGAAACTATTCACATTGCCTTTAATCGCCTTTTTATGTGTATTGTTTGTAAAAATTCAGTTTTGCTTAAGGTTTTGTTGTAGTGAAATTAATTTTTCAAAAATAATGAAGTGCCAGGAAGTTTTAGACAAAATAAATGGTGGTGTCTTTCGTACGATTAAAAAAAAAATTAAAGAAGTAACAAACATACATTAACCTATGTTCATATATTCACCTAAAATGCAAAAGGACTTTATGAAAGTCAGTTAAAACAAGTAAGAGCGCTATATTCGGCTATGCCGAATCTTATATACCCTTCACTACTTTTTTTTTTCTCCCAATATAATCATTTTTGTGTAAAAAAAAAAATTTTTTTTTTGCTCATATCTCGAAAAAAAATTTTTTTTGCTTAAAATCGAAAATTTTGTTTCTTTAAAATTCCCCAAAAGACATGTCTTACACACAAAAATAATAATTTTTAAGTAAAAAAAAAAATTAAAAAAAAGAGGCAGTCGTCTGTTTTTGCTTATATCTCAACCGGTTATAAATGGATCTTGCCAGTTTTAAATACCGATTTTCTCGAAAGCATTTGCAAAAGTTTGATACCACATGCAACCCTAGATGACCTATGGGAGCTACGTAAACTTGATTTCAACATACACACGGACAGACGGATAGACGGACAGAGGGACATGGCTAAATCGACTTCCCTATCTATAAGGATCCCGAATATATATACTTAATAGGGTCGGAAATGAATATTGAAGAAATTACAAACGGAATGACAAACCTATATATACCCTTAACACATGTATGTGTGAAGGGTATAAAAAGAAGGCAATTTTTTCATAGATTTGTTTATTATCGCTTACGAAAATAGAAAGTAGCCAAAATTGGAGACAGCTATAATGGAGGCCGTGTAACCGTGTAGCTGTGATAGTGTCAAAATAATTTTTCTCACTACAAACGTGTGTATTTTAATTTTGACAGATTGTAGTCAGTAGCCTGCTATCGTCTACGTGTTTATTATTTAAAGCGTTTATTTGCTTTTTTCTATTTTGAATTATTTTTTAATGACATATGTATGTATATTTCTACTTACTCATTTAAATCCGGCGAACTTATGTTGTATGATATGTTTGTTGATATTTTATTGCTTGTGCCGCTTGTGGCATTTACATTTATTTGTTGCAGTGGCAATTGTGCACTGGTGGCAGTTTGTAGTACAATATTTGTATGATATTTTTGTTGATGTAATTGATCTGTTTTAGCACTATGTGACAAATGCTTTTGTTCCTGATCATCTTTGCTTAAATCTACTTGTTGTTGTTGTTGCTGATATGTTGAATGACCGATAGGTCTTAAATTTAATTGATTGTTATTGACATCATCATAAATTGACATGTCCTGCTTCGAATAGTAATCATCTAAATCATCAATATTGCCATTTGATATAATTTCCGCGGTGCTGGTGGCACCAGTGATTGCAGTTGCTGTAGCCGCAGCCACAGCAGAGGGTGATAATGTAGTAGTTGCGGTTAAACTGCCAAGCAATGATTTGGGATTTCTTTGCCGATAATGATAGAACACAAGATTTAAGGGTTTTGTGGTTGACATTGCTGCCACTCGTTGATTATTCTCGTTGTCCTCGTAACCACCCTCAATGCCACCACTACTTTCGTTTGATATGTAATAATCATTAAAATTAGATTTTTGCCTTTCGGCCAGTGTATCCAAACCATCATCAGTCGGATAATTTGAATCGTCCATAACATCCTCTTCTCCAGACTCAACCGAAAACGATGATGATGCCAAGGAGCCAGACATTAATGCTCTCAAGTGATTATCATCATTATTGGCCAGCTTGGCACTAAATGAGGCGCCTTTCTGATACAGAACATCTTCATCAGATTTACTATGGCCATCACCGCTGCCACTTGAATTTATCACTGTCATAAAATAATAACAAAAAAAAAAGATTTTTTTAAACTCTGAATACTTTCCTTGAACAAAATATGTATTTATTTATAGAAAGTTATGTTTGTGGTGGGAATTCTGATGACAAAATACTTTTGTTTTGAAAATATACGAGTAAAATGCAAGCAAAACGTACCTTGACAGCTATAACCGTTTTTATTGAGCTCGTAACCTTCGATGCAATCGCATTCATACATGCCATCATGTATTTCATAGCACAATTGTTCACAGGGACTTGTATGACCACAGTGTCCTAGAAAAAAAAATATGACAACAATACAGAAACAACAATGAATGCACATGCAATATACCGTTGTATATATGTTTATATGTATGTATGTATGTATGTAAGTGTTATATTATATTACGGATACACGATTGGATGGATGACTGTACAAGTACAGCTACACAAATACGGAGCATTGGATTCATGATGGTTACGGGCATGTAAGTGAAATAAAATGACAATTCCAAAGAAACAATATTATATTCTCATTATGCATACATTTCAAAAATACATTTAAAGAAATGTCACTCTGGATGACTGTGTGGGTTCGAGTAAACATACAAACATACACTTATTCATTGAATACACGTACACATGTATGTAGCTATGTATATACACACATACATACAAAAATAAAAACTGCATTCATTTACATACATGCATCTACATACATACATATATTAAATCAAAATATGTAGAGAAGAATAAAAATTGATTGCTGGCAAAATATTAAATAAAAAAAATATCTAAAGATTTATCTTGATTTTATATTTGAATGGTTGATGTTTACATGCAGTTTTTTCTTTTACATGTACATAACGTATAAAAAACTTTAAATAATGTAAATTTGGCATCGTTATTTTTAAGTCTTTAAAGTTTGTTAAAATCTTGGGATCTCAAAAAATATTCTCGCTTTTAAAAATATAGAATTATGTAACTGAAACTTAAACAAATAAGAGCGCTATAATCAGATGTGCCAAATCTTATACCCTTCACTACGTGTAGGCACACAAATGTAATTAAATGTTTTGTAAAAAAAAAAGTTGAACTTCATTGCCGGTTTTTGGCTAGAATCTAAGGAATTTTTCTGATCGTTGGACATCATTAACAGGTCCGTAGTACCCCAGAGAGCTGAGAAGAAAGACATAGCTAAATCGACTTACCTATCTATAAGGATCCATAATATATCGTCTCAGAAAATGCAAAACGCCCTATTATCTAACAAAAAAAATTCAAAATTGACTTTTTTTATAATTAATTTTGATCTGTTAGGTCAAAAAAAGTCATCTCAAATTAGAAGACGACTTTCAGAAGTCACGGCTTGCAGAAATTACTTGCAGCATTTATGTGGAAACACATGTTAGTTGCTTGCTGGAAGTAACTTGAACGACTTGCTGTGAAAATTTATAAAAATGGACAAAAATAAATTCGTTTGGAGTAGTGAAAACACACATTTGGTAATTGAAAAACAAAAAAATAATCTTAAATTACGGGACACGTCTATAAAGACTATAAGAATAAAATTAAAAAACAAAATGCTTTAACGGCAAAAGCCAATGATATAGACGCTAGCGAAGAAGAGGTCATAAGGAAATTGCACAACCTCCGAACGCAGTTTGGCCAAGAAGTAAACAAAGAAAGGAAAAAAAGTGGCCAAAGTGATGAAGATGTTTATGGTAGCAAGTGGGAGTTTTATAATGACATGAAACGTCGTATCATGTACCCAAAAAACTGAGGATAATTCATCAAGTCATTCGTAAAAAAAGCAAACTCTACTGCAAGCTGTACTCACATTTTGTAGAAACACGTCTGCAATTTCTTGCAGCAAGTTCGTCGCAATAACTTCAATAAACTACTTCTGGAAGCAGACTTCCACCAGTTTCGGTTTGAGTGGAAACACTTCAGCAAATACAGTAGTCGCTCGGTTATGTGAACTAATTCAGAC
>NDXZ01013978.1:0-16688 GCA_003055125.1 Paykullia maculata
ACAGGGTGAACATAGAAACAGTTATTTGTTGAAACCAAGTTTTTTATTGCACCAAGATAATATATGATGACTAAATTAAATTTATTATATCCTTTGTAGCACGACTAAATGTGACTATGTGTTAACTGAAAATGATGCTGAAAATGATGCTGAAATAAATACATAAATGAAGGATAATACAATTTTAGATTTTTTTTTTTTTGATAAAAAAAATACTTTCCTTAAAATTTACAAAACCCATAAATTATGGAAAATCAAGCTTTACAGAGAGTTTTCTTGTTTTCGAAGCCTCACATGCATTGACAATGTTAAAACTCACATCCATGGATCTTTAGTCAATATAACCCTAACATCACCATTTCATAGTTTCTTATGCTTTAAATCATATGTTTTTATGTAGAAAAAAGTATTAGATAAATATAAACAAAATGTTTCGCTTAACAAATTGTAATTAAAACTTAATTCTTTAATGTCGGTTGGTTGGTACCTACCCTCTTGTAAAACAAAGCCTTTATATGATGCATTCGTAGAACTATAAGCGTTAACAGCTTTAACAGTTACATAAGCTACTTTGTTTATTATTGCAGTTAAAAATTAATTTTTTGGGGGTATAAAAAAAGAACCTAATAAGAATTTATATAAATTAAATGTAATTTTTGCGAAACTATAATCAATATAGTCCTACAGGCCAAAGATAGACTAAAGCATTTGGATCCCGTAAAAAATTTCTTAGGAAAACAGCAAAAAATTAAGCAATACTATACGGACACAAATAGTATCAAATTTTTATATTTTTTGAACACCCTTTTTCTACCACATCGCACCATTTAGCTCTCGTAGAAGTGTATAAGTTCGATGTACTACAAAATACAATGAATAAAAAAACACATTGTTAAACTATTAGTTTTACCCACTTTTTGTTACTTCATTTTAGTTTTTATTGGGAACACATTTTCTACAACAACATGGTTTTTATTAAACAAAATAAGGCTTCTTCTTCCTTTGCTTTCAGTATATTTTTTTTTATTTCTGCTTATTTTTCATTAATAAATTGTGTGTGTGGAAAAGTTTTTTACATGTGTTGAAAATAAGTGTAAGTGTGTTGAGTAGTTTTTGTCTTTATTACTTTTCATTTAGTTCTAGTTGTTATGCCTTTAGTTAACATTTAATAATGATAACTAATAATGAATATAATAATGTTGTTAAGTGTTAAATTAAGGTTTTGTTTGACAGTTGATTTAGGGGAAGAAATTAGGGCCTCACGCCTACTTTTTTGTTTGTCTGCCTGTCCATTTTTTTCTAATTATACTAAGTGGACTAAGTGTTGAGAACAATTAATTAAAGTGTTTGTGTTGTTTAATATTGTCAATTGACAAAATCAATAAGATTAGGTTGTTGTCTATTGCTTTTTTATATCTCTTGTAAGCCAGTTAGTTGTATATCTCTTGTTGTTAGTGTAAAAAATAAGAACAAAAAAGGAACTCTTTAAATAAATAAATAAATAAAAAAAAAGTTAAGATGATTGTAAGTTTGCTTTTTTAATGTACTTCTTATATGTGTTATGATGTTTATAAACAGAAAATAAATACAGCTTATTAAATATTTTTATTTATTGGAAAATTTTTCTTTGATATACCGATGGTAATGTATAATAAGATGCTAGATTAACGATGTAGTGACCTTTTGAAAGGTTTATTATGATTGTAAAAAAAGGGAGAGCGAAAATTGGATGTTTTCCTTTTTGGCTTATTTTACTATAAAAAATCTTTAGAGTTATCAAATTAAAATAAGGTAAAATCACAAAGAATTGGGTTGTTCTCAAGTTTAAAATTTTTAACAAAACGAGCCTTTATTCCGTGAACTAATAAGGATTGTTTAACGCTTCGCAAATACATCAACAAAAATATTCTTAACATCCTGTTTTTCTATTTAATGTCATATTTATAAAACAGGAAAGTTATTTAAAACATTTTTTTCAAGCAAAAATCATTACAATTTTAAATGCTAAAACAATATGTAAGATTTTTGGCAAAAAATTAATTTGACTAATGATTAACAATAAACGATTATACGTTAAATTATAAACTATAATTCAAAATTTTATGATATATTCATAATTAAGGTTTAAAATGTGATTGTTATACTAAAAACCCTATTTACTACTGACAACACATTTGATTTATAGATAAACGCTCGATCACGCATGATTGCAACCGGTTATTTGTTTTAATTACGTCTACATGAAAGTATGTTAAAAAACTGGCATGAATGCACGAAAATAACATAAAAGTTTAAAAATATTTCTAAGTCGAATCTACCTAAAAATTGTTTTTTTTTTAAATATATTTGCATAATCGCAAAAATTTTAAACAGACTAATTCATTTATATTTTGAAATTGGCTATTTAAAGCAATAATTTTTTAAAACTCCAAAATTGTCTACAACAAAATTGTTATTTTTTAGCAAAAAAAAAATAATAATTAAATAAAAAACAGAAAAATACAAAAGTTTTTTTTAATTTTTAACATTGTTTTATGCTGCAACAACTATAGCATATCAACAACTGGAGAAAGGCTACAGCTAAACACACGCGTTAACACAAAGTTAAATACAACTTGAAAACGGAACACTACTACAATTCCACATAGAAATGAAAACCGACTGACGGACTCACTAAAGAACAATTGAAAAAATGAAACAACAAATGTGGCTAAAAAAAGTTTTTGGGTTTTAATTGTGAACATTTTTTTTTTAAATTTAATAGAAAGAAACTCAACCATTTAGCGCAACATCTCCACCACAATCATTTTATTTAACTTTTATTCGCAAGCAATAACCAAGGAAAAAGAAATATTCATAGAATACAAGATGTGCAATTGGTGCACATCATCTGCGTTTCTACAGCATAACTGAAAGTTAGAAATCAGAATATTGAAAATTTTATTAAACGAAAATATGAAAGAAAAAAGTTTAGGTGATAAAAATTAATACAATATGCAAAAGTGAAACATTTCATCTTCCTTGAAATTTATAAGAAACATTAATTTTTAAATCAAGGTTTATCATGTTATTCATCTAATTACACATTTTATTAAATCAATAATGTTAGAAGTTTTTATTATTATTATTAGACCTCAAGTGATCAAGCTTATCATAATAAAATCATGTTTTAGGTTTCTAGGTTTAAAGTTACCTTTTGGATATACTTGTAAATACATACATACGAAAATACAATTCTTTTTAAATAAATACCTACCAGTGGTGAAGCATATATAAAATTTGGGCCAGCGCTCTTATTTGTTTTCAATTTAGTTTTGCAAGAGAGCACTGCAACAGAGGATTTAAATATGTCAAAATTCTTATTATACCTGATAGACAGGGTTTGCTAAGATATGTATTTACATTTTCTAATAAAGCCAAAAAGCACTGCTTTAAAAAAGAGTATTTAATTTAACGTCATGATGAAAGTCAAGGAAAATGGTATTTGTTGACTGGCCAGGAAGAGATTCAGACAACAGCTAATGTTGTATGTAAATCTCCAGCTCTAGCCAGTATTAGACTGAGGATCACAGGCAGGGAACACACACTTTGTGTGGGTGAAAATGAGAATTACAAAAGACTACTATCAGTCGACAATCTTGCATCGCTAAAGTCTAGAGCAAAGGCTTGTGGTAGCACACGACGCAGTGTTAGTCTGATGCCCGTCCATAATAGTCGGTGGTCAGAAGAATATTACTGGGTGCCGAAGAAGATCAAAAAGGAATCCATAATCATAGTGGTCTGTTTTGGTATTTTTCCTACAGATAACAATTATATGGTCATGATGACCAAAAATTTGAAATTATTAAAAATGTTTTACTACATGACTGATATTTAAATTAAGCTGCTTTTCAAAATGGAAAATAGATCACATCTGTCGTTAATATTAAGATAATTTCAACTTAATGAATGGTAACTCCTTAAAGTATGTTTATATCAGTTTGGAGTTTTATTGATTTGGTCAAATTAATAACTTCATAGTTTAGATGTTACTTATTTGTTGCTAAATTTTGTTTTTGATACAAATGAAAACAGATTTTCAAAACTGAGTTATAAAAACCCCCAAAAAAATGTCTATCAATTTTGTGATAATAAATCTGTTATTAGACGTAGCTGACATATTAAGTCAACTCCCTTAAATTACCTAAAAGAAAACATATTAAAACTTTGATTGGCTTATAGTGGAATCCCAAATATAATTGATAAGGATAAATTATTAAAATAAAAATAGTGGTCAAGAGTAAAACAAAGGCGGATTTCACCGACTGTAACTTTTTTACTTATTTTTGATTCATACAAATATTTTATGTCATAAATGATTAATACATGTCATTTAAGCTTTTTTTATTTATTTTTTTAAATTGAATTAAAAATAAATATATTTAAGTAACAACAAAAATATCGATTTTATGTCATGTGTTTTTCTGTTTATATACCTTTATTTTTTGTTTGCCATTTACAATGACATTTGCGAAAATTGTTTTTTTGCAGTTTATTTGTTGTAAAACCAATTTAATGTAGAGAAACAAGAAAATGTAAATCAAAACTACTTAAGATGTTTAAATGTTATTAACAGTCTTAAAAAAAATATATTTTGTGTGTATTTTTTCCGTAAACAATATATCTACTACGTACTAGACCTGTAGGGCAAAGTGTCAATTCTAAGTAAGAAACATTTTGGGTTTGCATTTTACAATTTCCTTTTTTTTTCTACATTTGCAGTTAAATTGTCTGTTAAACTAAAATTCATGTTGAAAATAAATTTATTTTTTATTTAGCATAAAAATCAATATATACAGAAAATATAAAGAATAGAAAAGCAAATTTAACTAAATGAAACCTCAAAAGTTTCTTGCTGCGTCAAAATAAATAGTTAATATTGGAAATAAAAAATCGTATTGTAAACCAAGTGGATTTAGCGAAAAGTATTTTTGTAATTTTCTTTCCTCTGTATTTCATTTGGTGGCAACTAATTAAATAAATACCATATTGTTTCCTACCTTCAAGGGTATAAAGCCTGGTCTGAATGTAAATTCATATTTAAAGTCATTTTTGAAATCGCACCGCTGAGTAGTAAAATAAATAATAATAAAAAAAAGAAAAAAAAAACATTTTTTATCATTTTAAACGAACGAATTTTAAAATTTATTTTATTATCTGTTAATTAAACTAAAATAAACTTTATTCAAAATGGTTGTTAATTTTAAGATATTTAAAAAGGCCGCGCCTAATAATATGGTCACTCTGTATATGAACAGGCGTGAGTTTGTGGATTCAATAACACAAGTGGAACCAGTTGGTAGGTTTAAGAGTTAAAAAAGTGTTGAAAAAATTTAAAATAATAAACGTAATCGAGAACGAAGCAAAGTATTTTACCTGCCTTACAATAATAAATCGAATAAAAAATGATACATTTTAAATATATTTTATAATTAACTTAATATTATTTATAATATGAAAATCGCATAAATATTTACACAGTACTTTAAGTATTGCCAAAGTGCAAACTTTTTTTAAAAATAAATAACAACTAATGTTGCGATAAATGTTTGTCCCTAAACCGACTTAAGAAAGTGCATGAGTTCTGTACGTAACTTCGTAAAAAACGCAACTATTACCAGTTTTCGGAAAAATACTTTAAAATGTGAAAAAGTGATATTTGGCAAGTTTTAAAAGAATAATAAATTTAAAGGCCAAAAAACCTTTATATCAAAAAACTAACCTAAAATGCAACAAAAATTGTTATCAAAATCCAAATTTAAAATAGTTCCAAGACTGAAATAATGTTAGATCTTTAGCCTAGAGTACATAAAATGTAAAAAGCAACATGCGCATGTGACTCTGACGTATTTTTCACCTAATGCAGCCCCTTTAACTCATTTCAAAAATGTTACCGATATGCTGAACATTCTCGTGACGTCAGAGTCATATGCGCATGTTGCATTTTACATTTCGTATACTATAGGCTTTTAACAGACAGTAAAATACTTGAGTTAAGTGAAAACGAAACAGAGTTTTAATACCAAAATAACATAATTTTTCAGTGACCTATACAGGTGATACAAATAATAGCACAATTGACAGGATCAAATTTACTCCATTTTTGCAATGTTAAGATAAGTGACGTGAATAGCATTAATAATGCATAACAGACAACTATTAACTCAATATTGGACAACATCAATGATTGTGGTCCACTCACGCCTAGTTTTGCTTAAATAATTATTTAATGTGTCTTTATAATAAAAAAAAAACTTCGCGAGTTTTTATTTATATTTTTTTAAACTATTTAAAACAACCTGTTTTTCTTTTTTAGACAAAACAAAATTAATAAAGATTTCATTTATTTATTCCCTAGATGGTATTGTTGTCTTGGATGACGAATACATTCGTCAAAATCGCAAAATCTTTGTGCAACTCATTTGTCATTTTCGTTATGGACGCGAAGATGATGAGCTGATTGGCTTACGATTCCAGAAAGAGCTGGTATTGGTGTCCCAACAAGTATATCCGGAGCAAAAAGTCGATATGGAATTAACAAAAATGCAAGAACGTCTTCTGAAGAAATTGGGACCCAATGCTTTTCCCTTTATATTGACCATGCCCAATAACTCACCGGCTTCAGTTGTCTTGCAGCAAAAGGCCAACGATAGCACTCAACCATGCGGTGTCCAATACTTTGTGAAAATCTTTACTGGAGAAAATGATTGTGATCGTTCTCATCGTCGTAGTACCGTTAATTTGGGCATACGCAAGATACAATATGCTCCCACTAAGACCGGTATACAACCTTGTACTGTGGTACGCAAGGATTTCCTCTTGTCGCCGGGAGAGCTGGAGCTCGAAGTGACTTTGGACAAACAGTTGTATCATCATGGCGAAAAGATCGCCATAAATATTTGTGTGCGTAATAATTCGAATAAGGTTGTGAAGAAGATAAGGGCCATGGTTCAACAAGGCATCGATGTGGTTTTATTCCAAAACGGGCAATTTCGCAATACTATAGCTTTTTCAGAGAGCAGTGAAGGATGCCCTTTAAATCCAGGTTCTAGCTTGCAAAAGGTTATGTATTTGGCTCCCAATTTAGCAGCCAATTGCGATCGTGCCGGCATTGCGATTGAAGGTGATATTAAACATAAGAATACATCATTGGCGTCGACTACACTGTGAGTAAAAAACTATAGAAATTTTATTGTATTTATTATTTTATTAATGGTAATATATCTTATTTAAAGGATTGCTAGTCAAGATACTCGTGATTGCTTTGGCATTATTGTTTCCTATGCTGTCAAAGTCAAACTGTTTTTGGGAGCATTGGGTGGAGAATTATGTGCTGAGTTGCCATTTATTTTAATGCAGCCAAAGGTAAAATGAATAATAGTCTCATAGAAAATTTAAAAAAAATTTAACAAAGAAAACTTTCACTATAATTGATTTTCTATAAATAAATAGTTTTATTTTCAAATTTCTTTTAAATATTTTGTTGTCTTATAATAACTCTCACTATTTTCTTTAACACAGCCCAGCCTCAAGGCTAAACAAGAAGCGGAAGTTGAAGAAGCATAACTTTTTCACTGTGGTAGCTGCAGCTGTAACTAATTTCTTATAACTACATCCTGTGTCTGGCAACTGTTGTCCTCTATTTATAAGTAAAGTTAAAGTTTCTTTTTCAATGATTTGCATGTTCTTTATTTTTTTAAATATCGACATATATACATACATAAAGAAAAATATGATAAATTAAAACCAATAAATTGTTAATTCGTATCAATTGCTTTAATTCTTTTCAAATAATTTATTGTAATTGTCTATATGTTGTTCTAAAAAAAAAGTTGTTTTAAATCGTATGATAAATTAAACGGATGAAGCAATGGTTTGCAAAAAAAAAAAAATAAACTGTTAAAAAAGGAATATTTAAAAATTAATAAGTATATAGAAGAAACCGCTATTTATGTAATTATATACATATATTAGATCATTTTACTGCTGTAAAAAGTGTAGGGCCATAATTGCTTTAATTACTTCTTTTTCTAAAATTTAAATTTTATAAGAAATAAGAAAAAGTTTTAATGGTCAGTTACATAGTTAGTTAAATGCTAATATTTTTACATAAATTGCAATGAAATAGGTTTTATTGATGAACACACATACTTTTGATAGTTCTTTATAAAAAAATATCAAAGCACAGCTTAAAAAACTTATTTAGAGTTGACGTTTTCATTATAATTGAAGTATGTATTCTTTAATAGTGTTTACAGTTTAACATTTTTTTTTAAATATTACAATTTGTGCCTTGAATAATTATTAAAATAACGACGTAGACGCAATGACTATATTTGTATGAAATTGTCCCAAAATCCTTTATTTACTACACTTAAACCACTTTTAATATTCATTCTGTTGTTTTTCTTATAAAACTCTATTAGCAACACAGAAAGGCGCCAACCCAATGAACTTAAAGTGGTATTCAAAAGTTTTCTAATGTCATCACTAATGACAATTTTTAAACTCGTATGTAGTTAGGACTGAACTGAACTAAACTGTGGCTTTTCTTAATGAAAATACTTTCAAATCATAGTCAGTATATAAAAAACAACCCCTTGAAGAATGCAAAAACTAATACAAGTGAATTAAAAATTGGATGATTGTCAAAAGTTAAAAAAATGTTTTTATTTTATAATATTTTATATTAATTTTTTGATTTCAATTTTTATTTATATGTTTGTTAGTAAGCCCATGTATTTTAGATGTACCGTGATTTTTCTTTTTTAAAAAAATAATATTTTTTTGAAAGGGTTTTAAAGGCTCAAGCAATTATGGTACATTAATGTGTTTGACCCCAACACTTCCTTTAATCTCTTGAACGTCTTTTCCTTTGTTTTTTGTATGCAGAGTTTTTAAGCTGATGTCATAAAATTTTAAAGATTTATTTTAAAAACTTTGAAAAAGTTTATTTTAAACTTTGAGTTTAAAAAGCAAAAAAAATATGAAAACTTGGATATAAAATTACATTTCCCAGACTAGTTTTACGAAAAGCTATTTTGCGAAATGCTACTTAGTTACAATAGTTAAATTTATAAGTTGTATTTGATGACGTTAACGCAGTTACCCAAACAAACTCTGCAACATTTTTGTGTAAATAAAAAATATTTTTAATTTCCCCCTTATTTGTAAGCAATTTTAGGTTTATGAAAGGTATTTCTTGAATAGGCATTTTATTGTTCAATTAATTAAAAATTTCATATTTATTAAACTACAAGTGCTTAGATAACAAATATATAAACAATTTTTTTAATCTACTAAGGTTGTCATTATATAAAATTTTATTTCAAGAATAAAATAAAATTTTATGGAAAAGTATTTGGACCTATAATGTATCCATTTCGAAAGGTCTCCTAAAATAATTTTTTACTTGATGTGTTCATTATATATTAATAAAAAAGGAAATGTCTTATGTATTTCTTTTTCTGGAGTTTCTTTTCGGGCATTCTTAAAACCGATATAAGTATGTATGTACATATTTTAAAAACAAACAGCTAACAGACATTGACTCAATTTTCTCTTAAGTCTATTATCCGAATGGATTTTCTCTATATAAACAAATAATATTTTCCAAGTGCACAGTAAATAAGTTCACCTATGAAATTTCAATAATTAAAAATTTATTTATCAAACAATTTATCTGCCATTTACTTCTTGCAGCCCTAAAGGGAAACAGGAAAAAGAGGTTTAAATTTAATTGTTTGGAGACAGTTGGCAAATGTAACTTTTGAGCCGGAAATGTCATTTCAACGGAAACACCAACATACAGAGCAATTTGTGTAACAATAGCAGAAATCCCAAAAAAAAAACTATTGAAATAAATTTCCAATAAAATAGTTTGTCGAAGTTTTAGAAACGTAGAAATTGTAAGACAATATTTACTTTATAGATTTGTGAAAACGAAAAAGCAGCAGAGAGAAAAATCTTCAGCATTATTTAAATGTGCTTATGAATGAAAGGACTGAGTATAGTTAAATTGAAAACATATTGCTAAAGATAAGATAACTGATACTTTTTTTAATAGTTATTATAATTGAAAAGGATCCTTGACAGAATGGCACTTGCACTGATGGCTATACATTTTCGATTTATATGTCCTTTGCTATATACAAAATGGCCAAATTTGAGATACCAGTATATATTCCAAAATAACTTCTTAAAATGTAAAAAAATGCTAGACTTAAAGACAGTTCTTATTAGAATTAATGTAATTGAATATTTGAAAAAGAGTTTGTAAGATATGAACGCATATTGATTTATAATTGGTTTCACATAACACCAACATATTTATGCGTAATAAATTTAGAGTCCTTTTGCAGCATTTTCCATTTTTAGAGATGGTACTTCTTTCAAATTTGAGCATACATACATAGATATTTTTACTATTATCAATTTTTATTTTAGTTATTTTTATTTATTTTATCATCCGGCATTTACTAACAAACCAATTTTCATGCTACTCTCAGCACACAAAAACACACACACGTAAACAAAAAATACATTTTTATATAAAAACTGAAAGCTTTAAAAACAAGCGTAAACATGCACAGACATGTTCATCTATAAATGTATGCAGACACATTCAAAAAGAAAAAAAACATAAGGTATTGTATTGCCTCTGTGTGACGATGAGTTAACTAGTAAAATGCTAACAAATGGTGTGGAAAGACCACATGCACTCAAACTCACACACACGCCCCGAATCGCATTTAGTCACTTACTGAATCTCATGCACATACATAAATACCATGAAAAAAAAAACAAAAGAACCTTCTTCTTTTACAAACATAGTGACACATCTAGTTATGGCTGTTTTCAAGTGAGCACAAAAATAACAACTGAAGGCTTTTTGCACTAGATTTTTCCCTCTTTCGATATATTATTGTGTTTGTTTTTTTTCAACTATTTTTGCCTTTTAAATTGTTATTGTAGTTTTCAATACGCAAACAAATACTCTCAGAGTTGTTTGCGGAAATATATAAATTTATTCACTATTCAAGTCGTAGTTGATTTGTTGTAATAACAGTGTATTTGTTTTTAAATAAACAAACAATGCATTTTAGTTTGCAACTTTTTCCACTTGTTTCTTTTTCTCTGTCTCTAGTTGAGTGAGTCTGTATTATTGGGTTTTGTTTGGTTTTTTATTTATTACCTTTTTCGTTACAATGAAATTGTTTTCGAATTGTTAACGTAGAGTTGCATGTATAATTCAATTGGGTCATATTAGAATATTATCTGGCTTTTCGTCAGTTTAATGAAATTTTTAACAGATTTTTTAAATATTGAGAGTTAAATAAAATTTAATATACATTACCTATTTACATACATATAAATTTAAATTTATTTGAGGATTGAAAAATGAAATTTTGTAATAGAAATATTACAGGACTATTAACCCATATCGTCCCAGTGTTCGATTAATTGAACAGTAAATTTCATGCGTTTTTAAATGTTTGCAAAGTTCTTAATTTTATTACAAACTCAATCTCAAACTAGCTAGGAACCACCAAACTTTTTAAAGTTATTCGAAAAAAAAAATTCTCTGGGACGATAATTTAGATTCAACTTTTTATTGTAGGATAACAGATGAAATATTTATGATTTAAAGAAAACCGAATCAAAAACGCCTATTTACTTTATTAATCCTAATCAAAGGAGAATTAACTAATTAAGTTTTTCAAAAAGAAAATAACAAATTCAACTATAAAATATTACATAGGCAATTTTCTTTTTTACTGTATTAGAACTCAAAGCAAGTCTTCTCTTCTTTATTACACTAAACGTTTCGAAAATCAACCAAATTGAGTTATGTTTTCCAACATTAATGTATTATTATCTGTATTCATTAAGAAGACTACTAAATTCGTTGCTTTGTAGTACAAGCGAAAGCACATTTTTTGTCAATTATAATGACATTATATTAACATTTTCCTGTTAGCGTTTTGTACGTACAGAAGTATATTAGAAATGGAATCGTGAGAGAGTTTTATATAACGATCGCTCACATGCATACATTCTTATGTAAACAAAAGCTTAAAAAAAGCATAATTATTTGTTAATGCATCTTTTGCTGATGCCATGTTAAATGCCCTTGTTCATTTTAAGACAATGGCATGCATAAGTGGGGGTGGCAACCAAGCAGACAACAAATATCTTTGAAGTAGCAAGAAGGATTACATTTTTATTGCGATTATTTTCTCTGTATTTTGTGTTAGCTCATATGAAAAATAGGATTTATTAAAAAATTTAAGCAACAGTTAATTAATAAATGAAGTTCATCAAAAATAGAATGCTACAAAATTTGCACTAAAAATTTAAACTAAACATAAGACTTCTTCAAAATGTCGGTTTTAGTATATATTTTCACAGTCGCAATTTTTTAATATTTATATGAAATAAGTTTACATATTAAGAATCACTGACAAATCATACTGCACATATTTTTTCGGCCACCATTCGAAAGATTGCGGTTATACGTTTTTTTTTAACGGCAGTATCAAAAACTTGTAAATGGGTAAATTTTGTAAAAATCGGTCTATAATTCAAAATTCTTACTTTGAAGAAACCTTTTCAATAAAGATATATAGGTAATAAGGAAGCGAACAATAGTTAGTAACAATTTAGTATCTAAAAAATCTCAATTTTTTATATGTGTGATAAGTTAAATGTTTGTGTGTGTGTTTGTGCGTGCAAAAGTCCTTGTTTTATATAAAAGTAATTTTTTCTTATAAGATGCAAATACTGCTTCAAATAATGTTCATCAAAATTTTTCAGTCAATGTTTTGGATATTTTTTGAGTTTACTGTTGTCTAAAAAATTTGGCTTCTACATGCGAAAAATATTAAAAAGTGCTTTTTCCATTGGCGATATTTTTGTTTTACCATGTTTTGAATTGATATTAAATTTAAAAAATTGACAAATATATTTATATGTAAGTATGTATTTATGAGTTTTTTTGTATGGAAAGCAAATCCATGTATTTGAGATTGGTTTTTATTGACTGTTGTATTGTATTATATTAAAATGCGTCTTCAGTATGAACATATGTGTTCAGTTTTTGTGATTGTATTTATGATTTTATAAAATATCTTTAAATAGATAAACAAAAAATTGTATAAAAAATTGAATTGTTCTGTTTATTTTCGGTATATAATCAGCTGAGAATAATAACTTAAGGCGGTAGAAAAATAATAAAACATATATTGGTTCACCGCTATACAACTGAAATTGAAATGAACATATTGGTTTTAGGTGTTTTTCTTAAAATATTGTTATTTTTGGTATTTTTGCATATGCGCTAAATAGACACAAGTAAGATTTTGCAAATTTGCAAAAGGAAAACAATGCAATAAATAAAAAAAAATCTTTAAATAAATTAAAATGTTTATGTATAAATATTCTATTCACTATATGAATATATCAATTATAGATTGACTCCAAATAATTTGAGGAAAATATCTTGAATATTTTATATATTTATGAATACGAAATTAGAAATTTTTCCCATCTGGATCAAAAATAATTCGTTTCAAGTCTTCAAATCTTCTTCTAAGCAATATCATTTTCAAAACAGCTGTAAATATGTCATGAAAGACTTTTTAAATGAATCAATGAATGGAATGCATTAGTATTCCATGTAAGTATTATCCGCACCAAAAAAAAATCTTAGTAGCATGGTATCTTTAACTAAACTTCAGGGTAGAAACTTACTATTAATACGGGGGGCTTAAAATTTTCAGAGTCTTACTCACGGTTTGCCAGTAGCTTATCTGATGCCACATAAACCAGTTGTTATAGTTCTTGACCTGACATTTTTATTGGTGAATGGTGAAGTACCTTGCTGGAGACTGAAATCGATGGCAGAGAATATTGGTTTAATGGCTTAGTTTTTAATGCTCGGCCTTGTGACAGACCTTGACTAATCAAATATGTTTCAGGACTTATTGTATTTTAAAAGATCTGTTCGGCAAGGACTAAGGAGCAATGATTTTTGCAAAGTACATGGGGGTGATGATCGTCATATTAAATTTACCTAATAGCCATCTACGTTGATATTGATATTAATCTAATCTAATTTGTCATAGAAAACAGTATGGCCAACTAAAAGTGTCATTTTTATTTCATTATTATCATTTGACTCTTCTGTAAAACAAACTTTTATGTAAAGTTGTTTTTTATAAGCTCTTGATAAATATAAAAGATGATAACAAAATATAGTACAGTTATAGATAGTTGAAAGTTAGTTTTTAATTCAAATTTTAGCTAATGATATCTCTCTCCTTATTTATTTTACAAATTTTTATAAAGAAATGGAATTTTAAGAGCTAAACAACAGTTTTTAGAGAAAAATTTTATAAATTTTAAAATCCTCAAACTTTCTAAAAAAAATCCCCTAAACAAATATCCTTATCATTAACAGATGCACAGATCCCCAGTGCCAAGTTACTAGTTTAAGAAGCAACCCTCAACACTGACCATCATATATAAATTTACAGAAATAAAAACAATTTTCTGCTGCCTAAAGCCTTATCTCGCTCGTCTAGTACTTTTCTCGATGATTAAGATTTACATATTTTCTATTCAAATCATACCGCTCTGCTGTAAAATCATTATTTAGCATAAACTAAAACAGTTTTTGATATACTTATATCTTGTAGTTTTTTTTATTATTACCTCAAATGGAATATTTTTTCTATGAATGTTACAAAAAATTTGTTTAAAGCCTTTTCTAATGCATAAATATATCATTAAATTAAGTCAAATTTAGTCCCTAACTTGTCACTGTATTTTTAATAACTGTTAAAGAAAAATACTTCCATAATACAATAGAATGTAAAATGATTTTTGAAAACGTTAAATGTTCATTTGATTAAAATACTTTTGCCGTAACTTAAATCTGTTTGTTTTAAAACTTTAGGAGTTTTTTTGATCTTTTACTTAACAGATGATACAACGTCATAAACATCTTTCTAAAAAGTTTAAAAAATATTAAAAGGTAATTTCTGTAAAATAAACAAGCATAATATAATGACATCCTCCATTGTGCATAATCCTGCAATAAACATTAAAAACGAATATAAAAATAAGGAAAATAATAAAAAAAAAATCTCATTAAAATAATATTTTTGTAGATTTTTATAAAGTTTTATTGCAAATTCCTTGGTGGGAACTAATAAAATATGATAGAGAAGTACACACATAAGTACATAAGTATTTATATATTTTGAACAAAAAGACGTTACATGAATGAGTGTGCGTGTGTGTGTATAAATATGTATGTATATGGCTGTAATATTTTTTTACTTAACACTGTCAGCCAATGCTACCAAAATAATAGAATGTTTACGAGCTCCGGTTTCCCCCAAAATGTTTGTCATATTTATTTACAAGCTTATGATGTATGAGGGTGAGAGTTTTGCTGTGTTAAAATGTGTAAACACACACATGCATGCATAAATTTATGCATATATACAATAGCGTGTGGATGTTGCATATTCTCATATTTAAGTTTTTCCCACTTCTCACTTCCTATTATGTTATACGCAATGTCAGCAGTGGGTAATAAAAATAACACAGAGAGTTTTTGACTTACATTCTGCTTTAGAGAGTTTTGATTTTTCTTTAATGACTTTTAGTGGTTTATGATATTAAATATGGTACATGAAGGCAGCTAAGTTAATATAACAAAAATCTTTAAGTTGTATCTTTCGTTTCTTTGCCATGAACTCCACTGTGCAAGATAACATGTCCAAAAGGTATTTTATTACTTTAGACCAACTTTAACGTTGAAACCTATGAGAACTATGACCTTTTAAGTTTGAGGATAAGGGAATATTGCTTAAACTTTGTCGGGCAACCAATATGTAAATGTAAATATTGTTGCTGAATTCACAAGCTAACTTATCATATTGTCATATGTCTTAAAAATTTAAAAAGGTTTAAGTTGTTTTTCATACTAAAAGTGTCCTAAAATAATATGACTTTGACTGCTATGTAGATGTAAAAGATGCAAAAATAAATTTGATTTTTTTTTATATTTTTATTATATGTTTTTAAAATATATTTATTAAATCATTTAATCATATGAATCATATGAAAAATTGTATCCGGAAAATAACCTCAACGGTTTTGCTGGCACCCAATAATTTTTTTCTAATTTTTTTGAAAACAATTTGTGTAAAAGTGGCAGCTGTTGCATTAATTTAATATTATATTTATACAAATTTTTTTGTAAGCCTAAACATTATAGGTCGATTTAAGCCTTTAATGGATTGAATTGAAGGCGTAACAAATGAAAAATTCGTTGTATCTGTTTATCTTCAGATTTTAACTTAGATTTTGATATTTTATTATCCTTTCTATAGGACTTTAAAGTTTCGAAAGACTAAAAGTTTTGATGATATCAATTGTAAGAGAAGAATAACGTTTAGACCCCAAATAACTGTCAGCAAAGTCAGTAGTATCTTTTTAATTTTTTTTAAAATATGTTTTAATTTTTTAAATTAATTTTTTACCTAACAAATAATTAAATTAGTACTTTTAAACAATTTGAGTAAAATAAATGATAACATTTTATAATATTTTTTTATAAAGCCACAGCAACATAA
>NDXZ01013980.1:0-17301 GCA_003055125.1 Paykullia maculata
GTATTGGTAAACGATGTATATAAAAACCTTTGGTAAAGCGAAGGTTAAATGAGAATTCTGACAAATCCAAAAAACATTCAACAAATTTTTCAAGAAACCAACAAACGATTTTTCATATGAATGTGTTTCGCTTTTCTTTTTCTCTTTAGGCTAAATATTATAAAATTGAAAAAATGTTTTGGACGACATATTTAAAGAACTGTTACATGAATGGTCCGCAAACCTAGATTTATTTACTTTGTATCATTTTTCTTTTTTATATTGAAAATTAGTTGAATCGAAGCAAAGGTATTTTATATTTATAAATATAATATATATCATTCCTCAAATACAAAAACTAGCTGCAATAAAATAAGTAGGAGCCCTATATTCAGATAAGCCAGTTCTTATACATCCTTCAGCATGTGTAAGTGTGTAATAAGAAGTGTATTAACGTATATACATATGTATTTAATTAAAAGTATATTTGAAAAGTAATACAAGTTTACAAAAACTACATTTTTTATAAAATAAGTTTTGGTTCTTACATTTTTTTCGCCTATATTTTGCGGATTCTAGTCCAATTAGTCCAACGATGTCCATTATTTAGGATTACATCCTGTTTATAATACTATATATTTAATAATAATATTATTAAATATAATCATAAATACTGTTCACAGCGTCTAAGTTACAGGCTTATCTAACCTCTTTATAAGATATTCTATCGAACCTTGTTTGCAAAGAACTTATTTGGACGATTGTAAAGGCGTACTGTGTAATAGTGATGTCTGCACGAGTTTCGGATGCATATGTTATAACCGGTCTAATGCATACAAATATAACAAACATATCTATTGTAGGAATTGGGCAACAAATATCGAAAAGACGAAAAGACGGCCATGGCTAAATTAACTTCCTATCTATAAGAATTTAGAATATATATATTCTTTATAGGGTCGCAAATGTATATTCACCTGTGGTAAAGGGTATAAAAATAAGAATAGGATTATAAAAATACCCAAAAAAATCCACATAATAAAAAAAACTTAAACTTAAAACAAAGGAAAATTTCTAAAAAAATCTTACCAAGAAGAATAACTAACTGCACTTTAATAAAAATTTGCCACTTTGGGGCAAATTCTAATACGATTAGGCATCCTCCATATTGTTCAAATATGTTTAATATATGATTTATTTTAATAGCCATAATATTCAGTCCTTTTGTTTTTTATGCTGAAAAATAAGCAGGAAAGCAACAAAGGAACAGGATTTTATTATCCTTCTCCATGGTTTTAGCTGAAATTCGTATTTGTCAATAATTCAACAGGAATAGGCTTATGGGTGTTCACAATAAAAAAAGTATATATAATATAGCAAATTTAAAACGCTTTGGTCTTCAACAGTTAATATTATGATACTAAATACATATTATGACACATTGTAGTAACACGTTAAAATTTTGTTAAAAATTTTTCCATTAAAAGAAATGACTTTTTTTATTACATTAAGTTTATTAGAACTTGAACATATTAAAATTTATTATCTTTTTAACAAATTGTAATTAATTTACATATTAATAAACATATATCAATAAAATAAAAAAATTAACGAAAAACTAAAAAAAAAAACAGCAACATTCGCTTAAAGAAAAAATATTTATGTAAATGCTTAATAGTATAAAAAACAAAATAAATTTATTCGGAATTAAAAAAAATAATATTTATTTCAATGAGAAAGTAAATTATAAATACATATGTTTATTTTAACAAAAAAATGATTTTCAGATGAAATATATGAATAAAAACCGCCATAAGGTCTAATGGCCAACATTATATTCATATACAAATATGTTCAATCATATGTATGCTAATATATTAAGAGATGTGTTTATGTGTGTGTTTGCATAATTTGGTTTTTACACTTATTTATACTTATGCATATGTATGTATGTATATGTATTAACAAAAATGTCAACAGAAAAATTTTCAAGTGCAAAACACAGGTATTTTCCTATTTTTTTTTTCTATTTAAATGTTGAAAAACACATTTGAAAATAAAACACAAAATAAACTCTCTTATTTCGTAAATCACTTACCCTCACTTTGGGAAAATATTCTTAGATGTTGGCTGTATTAGAACTGTTTTTAAGAAAGTGAGGTGAAGTGATTTACAAAATAAAAGAATTATAATTTTTTTTTATATATAAATGTATGTATGTACATACATATGAACAAAATGTGTATATATGAGTGTGTTTGTAATAAATTTTTATTAAGGTGTTTTCTTCTTGCTTTGAAAACAAAACAAACAACAAACAATAAAATTTAAACAAAAATATGAACAAAATAAAAAACATTTATCCTTCACCTTTTTGTGAAAAAATAATGTGCGACGAGGTTTTTACATGAAATAAAAATTAAAAATTATTTTTAGAAAATCTAAATTCGTACGTACATATGTATGTATATTCGTTAAAAAAAAACTACTAAAGAATAAGTAAATATAAATTAAAGTTCTCTTTTCAGAAGAGATTTTTTTTGTTAAGCATGTTTAAGTAAATGATTTTGTGAGAAAAGTCTCTTATACAAATCATCTTATATACTCTTCGAACATTTATGATTAATAAATAATTGTAGCTGTTTAAAATTTTAAAGCTTTTTCATGAGAATTTGCTAATTGTTTTTTAAAAAATATGTTATATTTATTTTTTGCGGGTGCTCGGTGAAGGGGGTGTAAGTGAATAAAAGTAGTGATACAAATAACATTTTTTTTATGTCAAGAATATTTGTTTATGCTTTTAAAACGTTAAAAAAATAATGAAAACATTTGAGAATCATTGGAAAGGACGTTTACAGCTAGGAAAATGATATTTTTCGGACCAACTGAAATTGATTGAATTGGCACAAGAGTGCTAAAACTTCCTACAGTAATAAAAAATCAAGGGATTATGGACATTGAGAAGCATTTTGTCCAAGATTATAAGTGGATAAACCAAAACACCGGGACATATTTATTCTACTCTTCAACATCACCTTTTTGAAGCTACTTAATGTCCTAGTATTTGTAAATCAATTATATTTCGAAAAGTTTTTATACTTGAAACAAGCAAAAATTTGCTTAAGACATGATTTTACAACAGACACAAACTAAAGTCGATGAGCAATTATGATTCGGCACAGCTAAATAAAGCCTTTCAGCTTGTTTTTTTATTATTAAATTTAAGATAGTAACATAAATAAATTATATACAAACTGAAATCTAATTTATTCTTTGTTCTATTAAACTATTGATTAGACTATCAGGATATCCTTTTTAGGCAATAGTTTATCCAACACAAACTAAATATATGTATAAAAAATTATAAAAAAAAAACATTAAAAAAATATTACTTTTAAAAAATTAGGCAAAACAAAAGAAAAAAAACAAAAATAATATTAAAAAAAGTGAATATACTGCCAGACAGGCGGACGGTGAAAAGTTTGCAATACGAAAAAAAGAAAAAAAAAACTCTCTTCATTATAAATTAAATGCTCTTTGTGTTCAGTTGGCTGCCATTAATGCGCAAAAGTGCGACACTGCGTTCGAAACAAATACAATCATCATACATATGTACAAATGGATGTTTATATGTGTATGTGTACATATAAACATTTTGCAAAAACTACAATAAAAATACATAACAACAACAACAAAACATAAGCAAAAAAATGATCATAAAGAATATACAAACATTTTCAATTGGCAAAATGCCAAAGCTCTATACTTGGAGATCATCGGACAAAAAACTGCTGATTTTTTGCCAGAATTATTTATAACCAACAAGAAAAAAATGTTTTTTTTTTGCATTGTTTTCATAAACTCAAAAGCAGAACAAAAAGACAACAACCGACAGAGCAGCAACAACAAATAGAAGTCCAATAGAACACATTATCTTACTCGTTTACACTTTTCTCATTAATGTATGAAATAATTCCAAATTGTTTGCGAATTATATTTGGCTTTTTTTAACAAATGGAAAAAAGGCCAAAGTGATTTTTTTTTAAACGAAATTCATATTCAAACGGGTGTATAAGAAAATTATTAAGGGGTTTCATGGGATTAAATAAACGTTTCAAGAAATTTAAAAACGGTAAATGACTGAGTTTGTTTTTAAATTAAAATTTTAAAAATTAACAAAATATTTTTATTTTATTTTATGATTTTCTGAAAAGCAAAAGGGAAAATGTGTAAAATTTCCAAAAAAAAAAGTTTTTTTTCAAAGACGTTGTTTAATTTTTGATACCCTTCACAATTGCTATTATAAGATTATTATTCGCTTTATAATTTCTTAGTATTTATTTGCGGAAACTATCATTTTATTATACTGAACTTTCGTCTGTAGAAATCAACTGTATTTTTATACTATTTGGTTTTCGGCTAAGTTAGTTATCACTTAAAATGAAATCCTTATTGATCTGCATTTGTGTTGCGTGAATGTGTGTGGTTTCTCTATATGTTAAATTATAAATTATTTAAAATAAAAATCATTTGACTTAAAGTGTAGACACGTTTGTGTAAAAATTTATTTTCGATATTTGAAATTTGCTTTTAAAAACTCAAAAAAGATCTTAAGATTAGTGCATTAAACTAAATATGCACTTGTAATACGCTGTTTTAAACTGTTGGTCTGTTTAACTTCATTTTTCTTTAAATATCCTTTAGTAAAAGAAAAAAACAAACAGCGAAATAAGATTTTCATTTTACATATAAATATTTTATTTTTAAATTTTTTATTTATAACCTGTTGTATGCATATATTTCTGCCAATTAAATATTTTTTGTCATAAAGTCTAAAGGAAAGTGTGGGCTCATCGCCTTGATGATTTACAGAATTTTTAATCTACAAACATGATAATATATATATTTCTTTATTATGTTTTGCTCTACAGCTTAAGCATGGTATCGAAAATTTTTTTAAAACCTTAAACTAATTGATAATTTTTAAAAATTGTAAAATGTTTCCAGTTAACGAGAAAAGCAATTTTATTAAAAAAAATTTTAAATATAAAATGTGTCTAAGGTTTTTTTAAAAATAGTTAATAAATTGATAATTTTTAATAAAAACTTATCACAATATGTTCTTTTAATCAAGAATTATAAAAATAGAAAATTGAGCAAAATTTCTCCTTATATAGACAATTTAATATCAACTGCTTAAACAAAGAATTTATCAACAAAATTTCTATAGACAAAGAACTAAAATACATAAAGTATTACTGGAAAAATTAAAGGTATTCACGTTGCGAAATTTATTTTTCTTTTCTTGTAATGGAAAAAATGCAAAAAGTAATTTCGCATTAATATCTGCTCTTTGTTCTGCCTCTAATCAAGTGCGTAAATTTTGTGTACATTTTAGAACAAAACATACGTTTAAAATCAATTTTATTACGTTACCAATATATTTAATAAAATCGGTTATGACGCAAACATATAAATATTTTCTTATATTTGAAACCATTCAGTGATACTATAACGATCTGATGTATCTTTTGTTCTGCTCACTTTTCATTAAAATGATCTTTTGTGTCAAATTTCTATTATTTTGCTAATGACAGCTACAAATTACTTTTCTATTATTTAGGTCAATTTTTATGCTGATCAGAATTAATGTTATTTATTCTACCTACATCTGACCGAAAATTTTACAAAAGTTTTGGGCCTCTGCCTTAAGTCTGTTTTGAAGCTTCTCGACCGCGTTCAAGAGAGAGCTGCACTATTGGTCAACTAATAGAAAAATCGTTGCCAATAACCGAAAGTACACGATTCCCAGAAGAGCTCATGCCCATTGTCTTATATTTTTTTTAAACAGATTATCTCAAAATTTGTCAGATATCGGTATCAAAAATAATCAAAAAAGCTATCACAATAACTGCAGGGTATACACAACGATTGTTTTTACATATGCATAAAATACTTTTTGTTGACTTACGTGTACAATAAGAATTTAAAACATGTGTATTTCCATGAACTTACCTGAAAGAAAAGGTAATAAAAATAAATTCATTGTTTATAATATTTAAAAAGCAATAAACATATATTTTTAGTAATAAATTTGGATGGCAATTTGTTAACATAATTTTACGTGTAAAAATGTCTATTTTTTATGTTTATTTATTATAACATTATAAAAAGAAATTATATATTAATTTAATTACACAGAACAAAGTAACAAACTAGACCAGAATGTTTGATGGAAATCGAACTAAAAACCCTTATATTGGTAAATTAGTAACCGGTCCAGCGCAGTTCTTCCAAAACTGTTTATATACCCAATGCATTTTTTTAGTTTGCAATTTTTTTTAAAACTATTCTTTAGACGTTTGAATATTTAATTATGAAAAATTTAATAATTCATTTTTTAGGCTAAAAAGTAAAAACTTCAGTGGGAGTGTTGTAAATTACTAATTTAACTTCAAACAGACTTAAACTTTTTTCGCCGCGAAACTTATTTAAATAAAGGCTTTAGTAAGCTTACTGATGTTATACATATTTTATAGCAAATATTATTTCAAAAGAGTGCCGTTTTTAACTAATTTTTCTTTTCGAATTGCATATTAAAAATTTTTCCTTTAACCCTACCCTTTTTGTTGGTATTAAATTTAAAACCAATTATTTTTTTAGCAAAAAATTGCAGTTAAAACTTCACACTAAAACACTGTTAACCACAATAAATAGCCATCTAAAATTTATCAAAATCTAATTTTTAATTGGATTTATTTCCCATGTGTGCTACTGCATGTGGGAAACAGGAAGGTTTTTTCATGGTTTTAATTCAAAAGTGTTTAGCTACATAATATGGGGAAAACACGAGGGGTTTTTTTTCAGCAAACAAGCTCAATTTCAAACAATCATATATCCCAGCAGTTTTGTTATCCTGGGCTATAGTTGAAACTTATTACAAAAAAAAAGAAAAAAATCAACATGATCAATGAATATAAGAATCATGATTTGGTACATTTAAATTGTATTTTTTTTATATTTAATTTCTTTTACATTTTTTTTTAAGAAAAACACTAATGTGGAAAGAAAAACTCTTCAGAACTATAGGAAATGCATAGATGTTTAATATTTGACCTTTTATGAACAACAAACATGCATATTTAAAACATAAAACAAAAACTCAAAAATGGTCACAAACAGTTTTTAACTCTTCATGTATTTATAAAGAGAGCACAGTTTTGTGGAAAATTTGCTACAAACACACTCAATCACACAAATGTGTATATTGATATATGTATGTGTGTGTTTGTTGTTAGAGTAAGACCATATAGTATTGAAATTGTTATAGAAAAGCCAGGACATTATTTTAGCTATTTTTTTATTATTATATTTGAAAAAAAAACTAAACTTAACTTGCAACTTTTTTTTTAACGTTTATGAAAAGGTACAAATGTTCATACATTAGGAAGGCAAACGCTTTTTGGAGCAGATGTCGTATACATTATTTTATATAGAAAACTCGCGACAAATTTGTTATTAATTATATACAAAATTTTAATTCTCAGTTGCTTTTTTTTTTTAAAAATCCTGATAACTTTGGTAGTTACCAACATTAATTTCTTTTTTACAAGATTCATAAAAAATTCCAATTATTTTATATATGGGCTAATCCTGCGTTACGAACGCTACATTCGTACCCGTTTTTAGATTAAAATATAAATATTTTTTGGTCTTTTAAAAGAGATACCTTTAGCTTTTACGTAGTGCTTAGTAGTATTTTATTTGTACTTTCGAATGGCGTAAAACAAAATTTTGTAGCAGGTATCTGTTGTGGAATAATTGATCACAAAGTTTCGATACGCACGCTACAAAAAGTGGAAGTAACTTTTAAGTTGGAGTGTGTTTTCGTAATTTTTAGCGAATTTTGCATAATAAAGCACAAAAAACCTAAATCCTTTAAGAAAGATGAATATAGAAAAAATCTAAAACAACTTAATTGGAGGCAAAAAAAATTGTAGTTTTTTATTAACAGCCGTGAACCCATTGTTGCGCATAAAAAGTAAAAAGTTTCTTAAATTAGATAAGAACATAGGAAAAATGCGAAACAGAGCTTCCAGCAGAAATGAATGAATGTATTTTTGTATACCTTAAGCCTATAGTACACGAAATGTAAAAAGCAACATGCGCATGTGTCTATGACGTCAAAAAAATGTTTAACATATCGGTAACATTTTTTAAAATGAGTTGTAAGGGCTACATGCGGTAAAATTTTGATTGTACACGAAATATAACTGGGTCTTTTTAAGGCTAGAAAGTGAAAGTACACGACATATAGCAAATGTCGCTTCATGATGACGACAAAATTACGTCAGCGTCCCATGCGCATGTTGCTTTTTACATGTCGTGTACTATAGGCTTTAATGTTTTTTTTAAGTCTGTAATTTTCCTAACCCCAATATTCCAATAACAATTGCAAAGGTTTTTAATGTAATTTTTGCAAGAACTCAAATCGTTACGCACGCTACAGAAATTAATATGCCAATATTTTTTATTGTAAAAATTTTAATTTTTAATTTGCTTAAAAGCAGAATATAAACTTGATTTAAAAATATAGAAAACTTAAAAAAAATGTTTATTCTAAAAAACCTGGACCTGACATTTCATACCTAATTTCAATCTTTTCAAAATAGTAAACAAAGAATTTTTTTACTGAAATTGAAGAAAATTAAATGAATAAAAATATGACCTTTGATCGGGCTATCTATATTAACACCAAATTAATGATATGATCACCTAAAAAAATGTTAATTTCTTTTATAATCTTAAGAGACCTGAGGTACGGTAGGATTTGGTAATTAGTTTTGTATTAATGATCATCGAAATTGATTTTTTTCTTTTATTTATAAAATTTAACATCTAGTCTAATATTTAATTGAAAAAAAAATTAAGTTAGATTAATTTGAAAAATTTTTGCTTGGTAGACTGTTTCTGGTATTTGCTCATATTTGATTTATAAATGAAATAACATTACAAAATTTTGCTAACCAGTCAGTTTAATTGAGGTTTTGTAAAAAATGTCTTATTTTACTAATTAGTTTTGACTCCTAGTTCAGCCTTTCAATTGTGATAATCTTGTGTCAATAATTTTTTTTCAAACTTTGACCCTTTCTTTTCTAGTTTTGGTTTATTATACCCTTCACCAGAGGTGACAAGGGTATAAATAAGTTTGTCATTCCGTTTGTAATTTCTACAATAATCATTTGCGACCCCATAAAGTATATATATTCTGAATCCTTATAGATAGAGAAGTCGATTGAGCCATGTCCGTCTGTCTGTCTGTCTGTCTGCCCGTCTGTCCGTCTGTTGAAATCAAGTTTTCTCAGCCCCACAATGACGTACGGACATGTTATTGGTATAAAGCGATCAGAAATTTTCCTGAGATGTTTGTTATTGAAAACCAGTAAAATCGCTTAATAACTGACCGAGATATAAGCCAAAAAAGACGACTACCGTCTATTGAGATCAAGTTTTCTCAGCCCCCCGATGGTGTACGGACGCGTTATTGGTATCAAACATTTAGAAATTAGGCATGCTTTTTTTTAAATTAAAAAAAATTTCGAGACATCGGCAAAAAAATGTTTTTTTTTTACGTAAATACACGTAGTGAAGGGTATATAAGATTTGGCACAGCCAAATATAGCGCTCTTACTTGTTTTTTGAATAAAATTAGAAAACATTACAAATTTGTAATAGTTATAAATTTTATCCCATGAGGATCTTCAACAACTTTGGTATGATTGAAAAGTTTATATTTTTAACTAATAATCTCAATTTCAGAGGGGACCATATAACCCAGACAAAATTTGTTAAAATTAAAAACAGTAAAAAACTTAATTTTGTAAGTCCTTTACAAATTTTTGAGTGTCAACAACTTCGATTTAGCAAAATTGCATTATGAACAATTAAGATTCAAGCAAAAACAAAAATTTTTACATAAATTTTTGCTAACAATCTTAACAACAGCATAATTTTTTATTTTCTTTAGAAAAAACTTTCAAAACTGTTTTAGCATTATTTTTAATTTAATTAATTTTTTTTTATTTATTATTGAATATTTACACAGGGAAATAAGTTAAAGTTTAAATAACCAGAATTGTTGCTTATTTTTGGGATAAGTTTTCACAGTATAAAAATAAAAGCTTATTCATAATTATAATTTAGAGTAGGTATAGTTAAAGCAACTACAAATTAATCGATTTGTACGATTTTTAAATATTATAAATAATTTTAGTGAACTTTCTTTACATTAAAAACTTGACATACATTTCCTCCAAAAGAATTTGGTTCTTTTTTTATATATGTCTTTCAATAAAAATGTGCTTTATATTTTAGGTTCTTTAAAAATTTTTTGGTAAAAGAAAATTTTTTATAAATTTTATATATAAAATAAATTTTTAGTTTGACTTCTATTTTACAGTTTAAAACAACATAGCTTAAATTTGTAACATCTTACATGTATGTATTGTATATTAGCATGTTTATGGTAGTTGACATGTTTTCTCATCACATAACAATTTGAATTAATTAACATCCTAAAATATTTACATCAACCAATCTAACAATCAGCAAGTAACCTATCCAAACCATTGACAAGGCAACAACTAACAAGTATATTGTAATCATGCCAACAATAATTGATTAACACAGAGTCAATATACAAAAAAAACCAACAACAGCATACAAAAATAACCAATATCCTAAATATAAAGCACACATACATTCAAATACAGGATATGCCTCTTATATCCGGAGCAACTTGCTAGGGTTGTCGTGCGGCTAAAAAATTATTCGATCAACAAAGGGAAAAGTATATTTTTCTTTAAATAAATGGAATTGATAAATTTTAGATACATTTTTTTAAATTATTATCAAAATGCGAACGATATTTTTTTTCGAATAAATATATATTTTAAACAAAAACAAAAAGTTTAAATTTGTTTTTGTTTGAAATATATTTATTCGAAAGAAAATATCATTCGCATTTTGTGGGCCAGGCAGTAAATAATTTTTTTTACTGTAACAAGTTCCCTTAGAGTTGTACAAAGAATTTACAAGAAAATTTTCTTGCGCAATTATTATAATTGTATACAAAATTTGTAAATTTTCCTGTATATTTTTTACAACACTAACAGTATAAGAAAATAAAAAAAAAATATATTGGCATTAAAATTAAGTTAATGGGTCTTATTACAAAATACTTAGGAAAGAGTGTCTTGATCTCAAGACATTTAGAGGCTCTAAGCTAAATTGTAAGTTTTTCATAAAACGAAAAAAAAAAAACGAAATTATGTTTAGTCTGTCTGATTATCCATGTAAAAATTGTTATCAAAGTACAGGTCGCATCTTTGAATACATATACTTAAATAAAATTTGATACATAAATATCTTTAAACACTAGATACAATTTTCTTGATTTTGTATTAAGTTTTACCTATGATTACACCTTGCCCCTTTACAAACGTTCTTCTGGTATTTGATTTAAACGTTCATATCTGTCTTTTAAATAATCTCGTTTTAATAATATTAAACAGTTCTTTAATCCCAAACTTGTAGTCATACATATAAGCGAAAAATGTTTAGGTTAGAACATTCTTAAGAGATGTATAAAAGCTCTGGCCCTCCCCCAAGCAACACAGTCTGACCATTTCTGGACTTGAATGGTCGTAAGAGGTAAGATGGGATCGAGTCTATAAACGATACACTGCAACATTTATTTTATCTCTTATATATTAATGGTTTAGATTATTATATTGTCGGGTTTGATCTATAAGGTTTTTGCTTGTTTTGATCTCTATCTGTATCTCTAACTTGAAATTTTATAATTGTTTTTATTTGTTAAAAGGTTAACTTTTTTGGTTTTTGATAAATTTTTGAGGAAATTATTTAAAAAGTAATACCTGCTTACGCGATTACTCGAATATACGAAAATTATAAATTTGTATTCGTTGGATTTTAAAAGTCCTATAATTGACAACCCTTATTATAGCACATTTACTTAGATAAACAAATTGACATGTGCTTGTGTGTAAATTATATCTTATGAATATTGATGTCTTTCTGATAAAGTCTATTAAATTTTCAATAATATTGGTCCTTTGGAAGTCTTGTTAAACTAAAGAAGGATTAAATGTTGATTAAATCCCTGCTATAGAAAAATTGAATACTAGTGATTAGCAAAATTTATTTTCCTTCATCATTCCCTCTCTTGTTTATATAATTTTTTTTAATTAATTAAAGATTTATAAAACAAATTTAAAAAATCGTTTATTTAAAAGTGGGACTGTTGAGGTTTATACTTTTGAATTCAATTTATGTTTCTAATATAAGAACTTAAATATTTGTGTGACATAAACTTTATTGATTTTCTATGTTGGAATGAATAAAAGTTTTATTTTGAATTTTTATGAACATGTCCAAATCAAATTTGCTTGGCTTTTGTAACCACAAAATGCATTTAGTTGGTAGTAGATTAACAAATGTGGTTTTAAGTAGCAGGTTTACAAATAGTAATTTAAAATATAATTTGTTAAGCTTGGCTCCTTGTAGAGAATTTAAAATATAAATTAAAAATTTTAAAAAATTGTCCAGATTGCAGTTTTTAATTGAAAAGGAAAGACATTTTTACGTTAATGTACATAACATTTTTTTTAGTATTTAAAAAAAATTTGTTTAAGCACTTTTTAGTTTATTTTACGTGAACTTATTTAAATGGCACCTAAGGCAATATTTATTATTGCTTGCAGCCTTTTGTCACTAAAATGGTATTAAAAATTATAATTGTATAGAAATAGAAATGATAGAAAAACATTCATTCAGACAATGAAATGATTTAATTTAATGTTCTGCATTATTTTAATGAAAATTTACATTGAAAAATAAATTGATCACACGACGTCTTCCAATTTTAGCTTTTTTTAAGACTTTCGTAGTTCATTGTATTAATGAAAATCGTTTCATAGAACATATTGAAGGAAAAATATTAGTAAATATATGCCTAACTAGATGTATATGGGAAAAAAGAATAACATTAACGAAAAAATAATTGTTTGTTAGTTTCTTGAAAAATTGTTTGAATGTCTTTTTAGACATGTTTCTCACTCAACTTGTTTTTGAATTCTTACTTAAACATACAGTAAAATGCAGCATATAGAGCGCTTAAACTAGCAACCAAGTTTAAAATTTTAAGTAATTAAATAAATTTTATTTATCCTAACAAGGTTGGTAAGCGAATGAAAAAATAACATTTAATTAATTAAGGGTTTTTAATTATTTAATTAAAATGTTTCATTAAACCAATGAATCGGCTTCATGAGGTCAATGACTGGCTTCATTTCATTAATGACATAGTTTCACATATAAGGTTTGTACATGTAATAAAAATTTCTTCAATAATGCAATGAAGGCCTTTATTAACTGACTTTCAATCACAGTTTCATTGATGCAATGTAGAAGTTCATTGTCTGAATTAAGGGTTTTCTTTGAGTGTACCAAAGCTTAGTTTGTAGGTAGTTTTTCAACAACCATTAGAATAAAACATGCATTTTCTCTGCCGCTTATTGGCGTTGGAGCAAAAACTAAATGGCAATATGGAGTGTTCAAAGTCTTGTTGGGCACCATGCCTCCTAGGCTTGGGATAACGAGCGATGATTTTTGTAGGAGCTTTGTAGGAGGAGACCAGTTTGCATATCTTTTGTTTTTGTCCTGCATTGGCTTATATAACCCTAGATTGGTCAGATCATTTTGAAGCAACCCGATTGTGTAGTCTCTCAGAAATAACCATCATTAATTGGGCAATAATTATCTATTTTTTTCGACATGCCTTACACATATCCAGATGATTGTCCATCTATTTGACTACTTCTATCTTCAATTCTTTCGAATCTAAACTGTAATCTCTCAATACTTATTATTGCATAGTTAAGGTCCATTTGCCTAATGAAAATAGATTTTGTAATCATTACTTTAAAAGAGCTTAACTTAAACAATTTTTTTAGTATACTCATACTCGAACCCCTTATTATATCAAAAAACAGAAAGAAATTTTAACCACTTTAAGAAGCAGCGACTTTTATAATATTTCCCAAAAATTACGTTTGTCTAACAGTTTCTTTAGTTTAATTTAATAAACGTTTGTCGCATTTTTAGCATCAATTATTTTATGCAAATTAAAGTCTGCCTCTAAGTATTATTACAAAACATATAAATATATATATATATGTCTGTATGCAAAAATATACAGTTTACGCTACTTTATTATAAAATAAACACTTTTTTTCTAATAAACTTTATATAAAAATTAAATCTTTGTTTAAAGGAAACATGTAGCAATATGTATGTATGTTAAACTTTTTTTTTATTCTTCACATTTGGGTGGAGTTAAGAAAAAAAAATGCGCTTTCACTTATGGAAAATAAATGTGTTTTTGCTTTTGCAGAAAAACAAAAAGAAATTCTTTTATTTTTTTTTGGAAATGAAAGAAAAAAATAACAAGGACAACAGAAAAACATATAATTGAAAAAAAAAGAAAATATCAGTTGTTTTCTATTAACAAAAACCCCTTTAAAAATTAATTTAAATTCATTTTCTCAAGTGATGATTTTGTTTTGTATATTCTTATATACATATATACATATGGACAAAACGAAAAATTAAATTAAAATGGCACAAAATAAAATAAAATATTTTGAATTTTTAAAGAAAAATATAAAAAATTTATGAATAAGAACAAACAGTATGTGATAAAAGTAAGAGTCAAAATATTGTTTAATACGGTTTAATATAAACAAATTTTGAAGTGTTGAGAATAAAATGTAAATATTTTTTTTCTGATATAATTTCTTAAAATTAATTTTCGATAAATTCTCAAATTTACAAAGAACTGGGTAAAATGCTTAGCTTTTATATTGTTTTATTATTTTGTTTGCTTTTTTGACAACATAACTAAAGCACCCACTGTAAAAAGAATTATAGTAATAAAACAAAATTATAAAAAAAATATTAAAGATCAGTGGGTGTTTGATTTTAAGCAAAACAAAGCAAAAGAATTTGAAAAATTAATTATTATTTAAAAGATATATAAAGAAATGATTTTTTTTTTTTAATTTCACATAATAACTTTCAACAAACAGATTAATTATTTGAACTCTTAAAAAAAAGAAGAAACCAAAAATTAATTTCAATAAATGGAAATCAACTTAATAATATTTTTTTATTAAATTAAAAAATTTTGAAAATTCGAAGTCATTTGTGATTGATTATAATTGTGAATCCAAAAATTGAAAGTGGCATTGTGTTAGAGTCGCAGGCAGACGCATCAATTACTTCACACCCGTTCACCAGTATTCTTCTTCCCACCTGCATAAGTGGCAGCAAAAATACTTTGACACAAAAATAAAGCTTGTGAAAAAAGCTTTATTTTGTTTTAAATTGCCTTGAGAGTTGCTGGTTTATGCTTACTTTTATATAACTTAGTATTTATGAAAAACTATATTTATTTTATATCCAACACACAAGAAGAGATCCCCCAGAACCAATTAATTAGCCCATCTGTTTGTTTACCTCTCTGATATTGTAAATCCTGTAGAAATAGGGAAAGAGCACACAAATCGCTAACTTTAATATATTTTAATACCAAAAGCCAAATCAATAAAACAAATTGATTTGGCTTTAAAACGATCTGTGATTGTTTCGAAATTTTATGTTAAAATTCATAACCGAATTAGAGTAAGAAACAAAAATCAGAAATATGCCTTATAACCGGATTTCGCGGCTTCGATCTACTGTTGGTTTTAGCTCCAAAAACTATAAGATAGAAGGCATTAGAAATAATTTTAACAAAATATTAAGGACTGCCTACAAAATATTACATAGGTCACATCTTTAATAACCCAAGTTCCCACACTAGGCCAATTTATACCAATTATTTTTAGGTTCATAAACTGTTAAAAATATTGAATTTGAAATAAAAATCCCTTTAGTAAATTTTGTCATTATCGGTTTGTAATTGGCAAAAGCTTTTATTTAATGTCCACAACAATCACCTAAGGCTTTGCAAAGCAGCTGAAAATTAACCAAAACTTTGGCCTTTACATATATATCAAGACGGGATCGCAATAGAAATTTAGCGCAAACAAACTTATATATAAAATTTTTTCTATAGGGTATAATGGAGTTGGGTTTGTTTTTATAAAAAGTATTTTTTTTTAATTTAAATATATTTTTAAGCACCCACCGTTGTTGTAGTTGTTTTTTTCCTCCATTTGGATTTTGTTGTAGTTGTGGTGGTTTCTTCCTCTATAATATCCGAATCAGCCATATTTGTAAGTTCTAGGACTTAACAGGGCGAATAAGTATAGGGTAAATATGTATCCTTTAAGCCGGGTTGTATTAAAAACTTTAAACTTTGCTTTGAACATATATCTGTTCATACATACATATGTATATTATTTTGAAACTTTTCTTTTTTTAAAAAAAACTTTTTTTTTAACTTCTTATTGATTTGTTGTACAATTTATTTTGGTTTTTCCTTTTATTTTTCAAATTTTATGCAAAAATATTTTTCTTTTAATATTTAAAAACACATAAACAATTATGAATTAAAAAAAATTAAAATTTCGAGAAATTTTTTAAAATAATTTTTCTTTAAAGGCACGCACAAACTGATCCATTTGTTTTATTTTTTTCTTTAAAAATTTTTGATTTTCTACAACCTTTTGCTGCTGCTTTTGGATCAAGACTTTGTTTGAAAACAATTTGGTAACATTCATAATTTGTAATATTTAAATAAATTTTCTGCACACTTTCTTTCAAATATATTTAGATTTTCCAAAATATTTATTATATATTTTTATATTTTTATGTATATGTATGTATATATTTATTCATTAAATATGTAAATAAAAAATTATAGGCTGTAGAGATAAGAAGAAAATATGATAATATTGTTTCTACTTTCTTAGAGCAACTTTTTATATCCACTTTTAATTTGTTTTATTTTGAACACTGATAGTTTTTTATTCTTTAGTTTTATTTCGTTTTTAACACACCATAACATAGACCATAAAATTTAAATAATTTTTTTTATTACCATAAACATATTAATAAATTGTGTCGTTAAAAGAAAGATGTATCAATTGGTTTTTCTTTTTTTTTCTAATTAATAAAACAATAAAATTTTCCACATATCCTCAATTTGGAGGAATGTTTTGATAAGCTTCTAGATTTTGGAAAAATTTTAATAACATTTTTATATTGTATGTATTAGGGCGGGTCGATTAAAAA
>NDXZ01013984.1:0-10183 GCA_003055125.1 Paykullia maculata
AAATATAAGAACTTTAAGCCAAAATAAAATTCATTAATAAGTTATTAGATAATAATAATAATTTTAAAAGCTAAAATAGAGTAAAAACCAAAGTTTGATGTACATACCTAGTAGTTCTTTTAATTTTTTTTAATACAAAAAAAAAAACAACTAAACAATTTATGTTGACAAAGAAGTCAAACTTAAACAAAACAAAAAATTTAATTCAATAGTAAACAAAGAAAAACAAAGTTAACACTATCAATGAGTTTAAAAAAATTCCATATTTCACTTGTTTTCTTTTTATTTAATTTAGAAGCCATGACTTACATATTTAAAATACGTACTAATGTATGTATGAATGTTTTTTTTTCATATACTAGTGTATGCTTCAAGGTGGAAGCACTTTTACAACATTAACAAAAACATTATCAATCAAACGATCAGAAATTAGACATGCCTTTTGAGAAACTAAAAAAAAATGTTTTCGAGATTTAAGAAAAAAAAATTTTTTTTTCGAGATATCGGCAAAAAAAAATTTTTTTTTTTAACGTAAATACACGTAGTGAAGGGTATATAAGATTTGGCACAGCCAAATATAGCGCTCTTACTTGTTTGTTGTACAATTGCGAACACCTCTCTGGTAAAGTTTTTGTCTGTACTTACACATACATATGTACAAGTTTAAAAACATTATAATATAAAAAAGAACCTATGAAACAGCAATAATATTTGTTGACTGTTATTAACTGCGGAAAAAAGGGACAGTAAAATTGCAAAAGTACGAAAACGTTATTTCACAGATAAAACAAAATAAATTGAAAGTAACAACATCATGGGTACCTGTTACTAAACATTTTTTGTCACTGTTGTTACAAGTGATTTTTCAGTTACAGTTATAAAATAACAGGTACAGATATATCTCTAACACATACTAGCAAATTTTCACTCATACTATAACCAAGCTTAGCAAGAATTTTGATCGTGTCTGAAGCCCTTTAAAGCTGCTTTCACATTATTCAACAAGTCGTAAGACTTTGTAAAGGTAAAATAAAATGATTTTTGATTTGATTGTCAAAAAGTCTAAGAAATTAAAATTGAATGTCTACACTATCCCACTTCAAATAAAATGAATAAAAAACACAACCCTGATACAATGGAAAATCATACGTGTTTAGAAAGTTTTCTAAAAAAAATGAGAGATTGTCTTCACACTTTTTTATATTTTCTCATTTAGTTTTAGTTTTTGACATGTCGTAATACTTAGTACAATAGTTAGTGTGAAGCCGCTTTAAATAATATTATTATCATCATTAACTTTCATCATTAACATTGATATAATAGACATTACATAAATCTGTATACAAATAAAATGTGAAATATTCATACATAAGTATTTACATACATACATATGTATATAAATACATACATATACATGCATATACTATGTACACAAATGTATCTCAGTTTGTATTGATATGGAACTAAGAAAGCAGAAAATAAAATAACAATTTTATTTAGACTACAAGATAACATTTTTTTCTTTTTTTTTTAAAGTTTATTATAGTTTTGTTTTAAAAATTATACTAACATACATACATACATTTGTGTGTCAAATGAAATGGTGAAAGTAACTAAATAAAGATTTGAGTTAACCTTCTTTGTTGTTTTGTTTTTAATACTGACTTTTTGGCACATGTGCCAAATCAAAAACAATGTGTATATTTATGTATGTCAATATGTATTTGCAAACAAATCAATCGATAGTAATAAAGAAAGCGAAACGTTACTAGTTATTAAAGCAGTTATAAAATTGGCATATTATATTTACATTCTATATATTTACATACATATGTAAGTATATAAAGGCAGTGTTAACAGGAAAATACTTTAAATACTTCTTAAATCAAATGCTGAATTACAACTTATCCAAACGTTAAAATAATTTAATGGTGCTTCTAAAATATCCAAGAAATATGAATAATATATGTGATTTACCAACTTTTTAATGAAAGATTGGAAGGAAACTTCCATCTTTTAAAGTCAGAAATAATTTATTTGCAGAAAATTTGCACATAAATTGTGCACAGTGGGACCGATCACTATACATATGAATGTTTATAAATATGTAACTTCTAAACTACTAAGCACATACATACAGACATATATTTCAAAGAAGATTGGTGGTTAACTTTTTGTCATTGTAACACCATTTGTACTACAACCTAAAGCCTAACTTCTAAGTTTCGGTAGATTTTAAGCTACATATAAAGATCATCCCTATATATTTGTGCCAACTTCCTGATTTGCATAAAAACATGTTTTTTTGTGTGTCGAATTCTAGTGCAAGTTTCAGTCAACAAATATTCATTAGTCTCGATTTACAATACAGAAATTTAAGGGTAGACAGACGAAGTTTGTTGGTGAGGGGTTGAAGAGGTAGAGTGTGTAGTCTAGTTACTCTTTTTCACTTTTTCCAGTTTTCTTGTTTCTGCCTCAAATAATTTTTCTCATTGATATCAGAAAATACGATGATAGAAAAATTTAAATGTTATAACGCGTCAAAAGCAAAAATTAACGAAAAAAAGAAAACGAAAAATTTCTTTCTACGTTTAAATTTCGCAATTGTAAAAGGTTTAGGCAAAAACAAAAAAACAATCTGCCTTTTAATTTCTGTGATGTAAATCTGAACTTTATTATGTGCATCGGCCAAATTCACCAAAAACGGTGCTGCCAAACTGTTTATATATATTTATTTATAATGGAGCTTGACAGTTAGCTTCACTATCCGCTGATCTGTTTTTATCACCTGGTACAAATTAGCCTTGGTTTCAGTGATACAAAAACAAATAAAACCTTAGGCCTTAAAGAAAAGTTATGATACAACAAATGCCAGACATTTTTAACTTGCCGGATAGCAAGTGCGTTAGCAAAACTATTTGCCAAGATTTTGTAAGTGTAAATCGGAAAAATGTTATAAAATTTCTTTTTTTTGCAAGTGCTGTAGCCGTAAATAAAGAGCGGTATCAGTTTATGATAGAACATTTTTTTACGTCCTGCCCCCGTATTCCGTAATTCGCTAAAGCTAAATCTCCATCGCTTAAAATCTATAAAGTTAATTTAGCGATTTTTGGCTACGAATGCAATTTTATAATGTGCATTGCTAAATTTGGTAATGCCATAAAAATTGAATTCGCCCCAATTTTAGCGTTGAATGTTATCGCTAAAATGTTTAAATTTTGTATTCTCTATGGCATTTTAGCGATTGAGATTTAGCTTTAGCTAAGCGAATTGCGGAATACGGGGGCTGGTCTTGAAAACAAACCTGAGATATGGTTTTAGCAGAATGGAGCCACTGACCACGCTGGCCGAGACACAATGGCACTTTTAAGTCAGATTTTTTCGAGAGCGAATAGTGACTTTTGGCCCACCCTATATAAAACTCATTTGCTATAATTTGTTTTCTGTTATAAATTAATGTTTAAAATTTTTTAGCGCTTTCATTTCAAATCTTTTTTTTTAATCTTTTACAAACATCTAACGGAAATTAGTAGAAAATGTTTATTTCAAATCTTTTTTTAAATAAACGAGTCGACAAAAACAAAGTCAATTCAACTCAACATTGACTTTAAAACGCCCTAAAAAATAAATCGATTGCTGTCAATAACTTCTATTGTAATAAATACAAATGAAATATTGCACAATCAAGTTAACTTCTGTCGACGACTGCATATACACATACATACATACATATGTATATTAACTATAAGGGGTAAATTTTATTTGTCGCGTGCTGTTGTTTCTAAACTTAGAAGAGCATTGACTTATGTTAACTCTTTAGAACTTAAATTTTTTTTTTTAATATAAAATATATTTTTAGGCCATTTTCTAAAAGTTTATCATTTAAATAAAAACACAAAAGAGCTCCTGAAATAATTTTGCAAAGTAAAAGTTGTATTTACAAATGTTCTCTTAAAGCTTTTTGTCTCTCATAATTTTAAGTTATTTTCTCACTCTCTTATTGCAAATATTTCGTATACACACGCAAACACTTTTTTGTAAAAAAATAAAATTAAAAATTTGTTATAATTTTTAGTTAATAAAAACTTCTATTACTTTAAAAACAATTCCATTATGATTTTTAATAATAATACTTCCGCATTTTTAAATTAAAACTCAAAAAACTAAACAAACGCTCCCACTTACATACATAGTATGTATGTATGTACCTATGTATGTAAATGAGGGATTCACAAGCTAACTTATGACATCATAATGTCATATGTCCTAAAAATTTTAAATGGTTTAAGTTGCTTTTCATACTAAAAGTTTCCTAAAATAATATGACTCTGACTGCTATATTTATTGTGCTGTCGAAAAACTATCCCGAACGGAAAAAGCAAGAGCAAAGTACTTAAACCATTTAAAATTTTTAGGACATATGAGATTATGATATAAGTTTGCTTGTGAATCCCTCAATAATATTAACAATTGTGTGAGGAAATATGTATGTGATTTTATTTTGTTACTTTTAGCGTTTTTAGGCAAAGATGAAAACCTCATAATTCTTCAGTGACAGATAATAATTATTAAAACTTATTTCAATTTACTTTTTTCAGATAATGATGATTGCTGTGGTTCAAATCAAAATCATGATCAATATAGTAACAACAGTAGCAATAATGCACAAGCAGAAGTCATACCACAACAACATCAACAGCAACAACAACAACAACAACAGCCGTATGCAGGAAATGCAAGTGTTAATAATCATCAACATCAGCATCAACAGCTACATCCTCATCATATAACAATACCATCGCCAGAACAAACCGAACCAGATTCAACCACAACATTACGACACTTTCGTAAACGCCAATTATCCGATATGTCCACCCCACATTTTGCCAGCTCCTCAACTTTTTGCGGCAACAATACCAGTAGCAGCAGCAGCAGCAGCAGCAGCAACTACAACAACAATGACAATCTAAACCACAATAGCGCTGACAATGTTTTGGCCAGCGATGGAGGTGAAAGCGGTGGCGGCGGCGGTAGTGGTGGTGCTGAACAAATAATGATTGAACGTTCATTACGCGGCACCCATAATTGTCTATTGTGCGAAGATTCATTTACGAATGAAATAGCTTTGCGTAAACATCATCACTTAGCACACGGAGCCACACAATCCAACCAAATCAACCCAGCGGCCACATCAACATCATTAGTGTGTACGATATGCAAACGAACTTTCCGTATGCGTAATGCACTGCAACGGCACATGGAAACGCACGATGCTGAGGGTCGGCCCTACGAGTGCAACATATGTCAAGTGCGTTTTCCGAGACCCTCCCAGTTGACGTTGCACAAATTGACAGTGCACAAATTCGAAAAGCCAAATTCGTGTGAAGAGTGCGGCAAACAATTTGGCACCGAGAGTGCAATGAAGGCTCATGCCAAAGAGCACGAAAGAGGTAAGGGGAAATTTGCAAAAAAAAAATTTACAATTTTAATTTTCTTTTGTTACACAATTGATTAATGTTAAACAGAGCTGTATAATGCACATAAAGGGATGGAGATTTTTTTTTGTGATATGAATAAGAAAGAGGGCGAAAAAAAAAATTATAAAAATAGAAAAAAGAAGATAAAGATAAACGAAGACTAGAAGTTCAAATATCTTATAAAATGTCATAATAATGTACATATCGCTCATTTACTTTAACAACGTGATAACTCAAAAAATGAAATTTTGGAGTTAATGATGCAGAATTGTTCACTATATCATGGTTTATATTGTGTAAAAAATTCATGCAAATAGCGTGTAAACTCACCTCTAGATAGAAAAAAACTTTTTTATATTTCCACTGAGTTGTATGTAAATTGAAAACTTTAAACTTATTTTCTGCAAAACTAGTTTTTTTTTAGTTATGACGTTGTTTAAGTAAATGAGCGGTATGATTTTTTTTAACAGAGCTTAAAAATGTAAAAAAAAAAAAACGTTTAATATCTGTTACTATTTGCGAAAGTAATAAAGAATTTAAAAGTGTTTTAGACGAAATTATCATATTTTTCTGCACTTAAGCTAATAGGCCAAATTTCTTCTCTACTGCTGTTACAATCTTTAAACAGATTTGATCAATTGGTTAAAAAACTAAAAGTGAAATTTTTGTCGATGCTTTTGTCAACCTATAAAAATTAACACTTCTGTTTTTCACTTATCGTACAACAAGTGGTAACAAATATGTAATTTTTCAACTGTTTGAAATGTATGTTAACGGCCTAATAATGGCCACCGTCCTTAGGCAAGAAAAACTGTTCAGTCCTTAAAACTGTCAAATGTAAATTAACCCAAAAATGCTGACAACTTTTAACTGGACTTTGGTTAAATGCGGTCGTTTACACAAAATCAAATAAGAGCAAAAATGTAAAGAGATTAAAATGAAAGTCCTAGGACTAAGTTTTTAAAAATATTTACTGGACAATTTTATGCAAGTAAAGTTCAGTACGAATAAACAATATAATGCACAAGACATTTTTCGAGTTGTAAAAATGTATGAATGAACCCTTGGCTACGCGGTACAAAATTCAGTTGCCAATTTAAATCGTTTAAATAAGTCAGGATTTACATAGAAAAGTTAGATGAAGGACATTTTTTTAAATTCTCTTATTGCAAAATTAAAACACAGATAGAAAATTTTCGTTATTGGTGCATTTCGCTGTTGACGCGTTACAACATTTCAATTGTTCATTATCATCATAACATTGATGTGAAAAAGCTATATGAAGCAACAATTAGAAATCTACAAAAAGTGGAAAAGAGAAACAAAAATTGTCTAGTACAGATAGTCACAAGGAGAATTTACATCAAGTGGTGTTAACTTAACAGCTGAGCTACTTTTTTTTTGCATACCTAATTAAAGGCAAAATTATCAAAAGTTTTTTATGTTAATATGCTTTAGCCCACGCTGTTTTTGGCAATTATGCAAACAAATAACAACAAAGTAATATCGCCTTGGGAAGTCATGTACTACACACTCTACCTTTTCAAGCCCTCCCCAACAAACTTCGTCTGTCTGCCTGCCTTTCAATTGCTCTATTGTAAATCCCGACTAAGCAAACAAAGCAATATAATCGATAACAACAAAAAAAAAAGCAATTAATTAAAATACATTTTATTTAAAATCGCTAACCTCGAGGTCAAAAAGTCGCTACCAAATGATGATAACGACAAACATTTATTTTGTTATTTTTATAATGTGTGTGATTCATGCTTATAACGGCACAACACAATGACAACTGCACTATTTGGTTTTTATTGTAAACTGCTTTCTTTACTGATAATGATTTGAGTATAAGAGAGACGGTTTTACTGATTTTAAATGTCTTAATTCTTAAAATTATTACTGCGACGGTTTAAACTTGTTTGGAGGCTGAACAAAAATTAATTTTCTTATAAAAATTAAGGTTAAAAAGCAGAAATCTGTGGTTTTGCTCATTTCTAATAGTAGATTTTTCCAAAATATATCTGGTGCATAATTAGTACGTATGCGTCCGTATCAAGAATGATATACATAAATTGATTATGCATTCCGGTTTTTAAAAAGCTATTCTCTCTGCGCATCCAGCACCCTTTGTTTATATATTTTTAGTATAGAAATATATATTTTTTTTTTAATTAAACCTAATTTTTTCATTCATTTTTCAAATTTTTAATTAATTTTTTTTAGTTTTGCGTTTTCTTCGCTTGGAAAATTTAAAGAGTTCATGATTTACGTATCTTACTAAAAAATTAAATCCAAGCTCTAAAGAATAATTTATATTTTCGGCTGTAATAAGCAAGCCTTCGTTGTTATTTGATTGAAAAGTGCTTGCTTTTACACATCATGATAAATAAAAACACTTAAGTTTTCGAATTGTTTAAAATATAAATCTTGTATCACTTTTTTATTTACTTTTTTAAACAATTTCTTTGAAATTTACAATTTTTACCTGTAGTTTCTATATTTTTCTGTTCTTGTGACGTCAGATATTTAAAGTTGATTTTTGTAAACAAAATAACGGGCATGCGCAAGGCGTAATCTATTATTTTTGATTCATCCGTTCGTATGGCATCTGAGATATGACAGATATCGCTACATAGACTTTCGTATTTATAAGAATTTAAAATATACTGCCATGTACATATGTCCATATATATGTACGTATGTATACCTTATGAATACATATTAAACGAATTTATGTCACTCATGATAAAGAGTATTGAGTTAATTGTCCATATATCTCAGCCGTTTATAGGCCGTAGGTCATATTGAAATTTCACATAGATATGAATGTATGTATGTATGTATGTATGTAACCATAACAGCAACGTAGCCATCAACCAATTTTAAGCATTTTACATCTCTGTATTATATAAAAATTATTGAAAGTACTAAAAATATAATTATAAAAATGTATGTATGTACATAAGACAAATAAACAAACCAACTCTAGCAAATCATATTTTCTATTTTTGTTTTTCCTTAGCAGCAAGTGCAGCAACAACAGCAACTTCAGAGGCATCAACATCATCATCATTATCACCAGCACAATTGTCTTCCCGCATATATTTAGATGCATTGACAACAACAACAACCACAACAACATCGATAGCAGCATCTACAACAACAATAACAACAAATGAACAAAATATACATTTACAGTCTACAACATCCGGTGAAGACGAAAGTACTGACTCTACGACAAGAGTCACCTCATTAACCACCAACACCAACAACAATAACAATGCCGCTGTTGTTTTACAAAATACTATTGTCTTGGGACCAAGTACATAAAATTATTGGATTCTTTTTATTTAAAATTTTATATTGTTTATTTTCTAAATTGCATTATCAAATGTCATAAGATATTTTAAAAGTGTAAAACATCTTTAAAAATAGATCATGAGTAAAAATTGTAAATATTTACTTAGTGAAAGGGTGATGTGAAACAAAAGCCCACAGTTAAAAGAAGAAAAATTTTAATTTTTTTACATTTCATAATAATGGGCTTAATTTAATTTTAGTTTAGCTTTTTTTTTGTAAAAATTCAATTAAACTAAACATATACATAAGTATATACATTTTAGTACATTTTGGTTTATTTTTATTAAACTAAACGGTTTTAAATCGTTATTTTAATTTTTATGGAGGTAAAATTGATTTGTTGTTATACAAATTGTTTTTTTTTATTATTAATTCTAGATTTTTATTTTATATATTTTTTTTTGGTGAGAACTTTAAGTTTTAAGTTAATTTTTATTTACAAAATGTGCAAATTATATGATTAAAATGTGTTTTTGTTTTCTTTCTTTAAAACTTACACATAGTCGTAGTAAATAGAGTGCATAAATATAATAATCATAACATATGGATTTAAAATAAAGAAGTTTCCTATTTTTTTTTTTGAAATTTAAACTTTTGGTGTGTTGTTATGGTTTTAATTCTAAAAATAAGTACAGTTCAACTAAAAATGTTGTTAAATTTTTTTTATTTTTTTATTTCACACACTTTAAACCCATTTTTTTTACTCAAAAACACTATGTAGTGCTTAAAATATGTATGTACATATTTATGTATATTAATTTATAGCCTTAAGATCATATATGTACATATGTATGTATCTTTGTATAAAAATGTAAATACACATTGTTGTAATAAACTTATCTAGAGAAAATTGTAACAAATTTAGTTTTTTAATAAAAGAATAAAATGAATAAAATATAAAACTTGCTCAATGATAAAAAAAAATATGCAGAAAACAATTACGTACACGGTTAACTCGGTTGGTATACAAATTATTGTTAAGAAGTTTTTCTGATTGATTTTATAGACATTTTGGAAATTTTATTTTTGCGATCACATTTTCAATGTTTTATTTATTTTTTTAAATAAATTTTTATTTAAAACTTGTAAACTTAATGGTTGTAACCTTTTTTATGCTGTTATATAACTTGGTTATACTCCCCTTCAACCTCAATAGTTTGTTGTTCATAATTTTTAAACAACAAATGCCCAAATTCACTGATGGTAATGTAATGGCTTAGCATAGCAAATGGTATTTTTTACGAGCTCTTAGTTTGCCCTTAAGTGGGGCGCCACACCACACCCCCGCATTAGTAAAACAATAATAGGTATCATTTTAGTTTACAAATTGTGATATTCAGGTT
>NDXZ01013995.1:0-10820 GCA_003055125.1 Paykullia maculata
ATTTACACTTTACTTTACAACAACAAATTGCGCTGACGTGTGCATGTATGTGAATAAACATTAATGTAGAGCTGATTAGAAAAATAAAAAAATGTATAACTTCTAAACTACGATCGAGATTTGTTTGAAACTTGGAACATATAAGGAAGAAGAGTCGGCCTTTCAGAATATTATTTTGAAAAATAAAATGTTTTTAAGTGGACGCAGAAACGTTGGACTAAATTCAACTAACTCAAATGTGAATTTTTTTTATTGCTTACGGTATTAGACCAAGAGTTTTTTTGACTCATCATTTTAAAACACCCCGATTTTTTTATTTCCTTAAAACTTTGTTGGAAAACTAAAATGTACTTTTGTATTTAAATAAAAGGAAGATCTAAAGAATACCTTTAAATTAAATTCTTTTATAAAACATATTTTATCAAATCTATATTTTTAAACTTTTTATTTTATATTTATGGAATACTTTTAATTAATTTTAAAATTTTCTTTTGATTAACTTTTTAAAGTGTTCAATAAAGTTTTTCTTAATCAAAAATTCTCAAAACAAATTCTTTAGATTCTAAAAAGGTATAAAAAATTAAGAAGATTTTTGAAAATTTTTTATTTCCAAAAAAATTTTAAATTTATATTTTTAAAATAAAATTCTATATCAACGATTATTTAAATTTTGGGCAAATTTTTTATTTATAATAACTTTTCTAAAAATGCTTTATTTACATAATGTTCCCAGGTAAAAACTTTACATGAAATTTATAATATTTTTCAAGTATGTACTTTATAATTGGGAGAGTATCTAAGATCACGAATTCTGTTCTTACGTTTACTAAGATGAAACAAAGTACATAAATATATTCTTAGTGCAAATAATCTATAACTGCATGTTCTTCTGTCTTTTTCTCTGTCTATGAAAACTGTGTTACGTTCAAACTTCTATAAAATTAGTACTTAATGAAATTCACCCGAAATGTTCAATGGACCAAATACTAAAAATGTTAATAACTTATCAAAATATTTTAATTGTTGAACCGAATCGAATTAAACTCACCCAGCAAGCAGATTAACGCTGACCAATTCATACACATATTATAACAGTATAAGAAAATTAATGCCTAATATTGTATCAGAAAAAAACCGTCACCATTAATTATGCAAGAAGTTAAGAGATATATGAGAAGGTATTAGGTGCGTCTCAGGTTGATTTTACAAAAGGCAACGAAGGGTACCCGCAAAGAACTTTTTGCCTTACAGGTGCTGGTTGGGAAATACAGCTGAGTTTTCTTTTGCTTCACTGATTACGAAATGTCTTCGACACAAAATGATTAATTAATAGAAATTCCGGTGTTCATTAGTATATGCAATGAAGAAGTGGAATCTACACCAACAACAGGCTGCTAGTGTGTGGTATCAAACAATACAAGTTAAGCTTAAACTAAAAATAACACTTTACTTTAAAATACAAAACTTTTATTTACGTTGATTTAAATAATATGTGTTTGGAGTCGTAAACTTAACTTAACTTAAGTTGTTTTACCATATTATTATAGTTATATTCTTCTATTTATTTCCCTTTTTTATAACACTTATAATTTACCACAAAACTTAAAAACTCTACAACTGTGGCTTTTCTTTGTATTCTACAACATATTTGTAAAGTAAAGAACTTTTTTTTTATTTTTTTTTTATAAACAATTTTCTGTTTCCTTCATAGTTGTTTTGTAAATGTTAAAGTTGTCACACAGTCAGTACATGTAGTATTTATAAAACAGAACTAAGAAAAGATTTTTATTAAAAGAAAAAAACTAAACAATAATGAAAACATCATTATCTAACTTTTATCTGTACAACATCATGGTTAACTTGAATTCTTTGATTTTTGTTGCCTTAAAAAGAAAAGAAAAAAAGAAAACAAACGAGAGAAAAAACTTTAAAAAATAATATTTTACTTTGTAGTTGCACTCGTATGACAATGATTAACAAACTAACAAGCCACTGTGCCCTTGTGCTTTTTCAACCTTCACTCAGACGGAGTCTGGGTTGTTGGTTGGTTTTTTTTTTCTATTATTAAAAGAAAAATTATTCTTTTGTTGAATTCATTTGTAGTTGCATAATATTTTTCCTTTAACATACGTACCTTTTTTGTTGCAATATATGTGTTTTACTACACCTTACATTTTTTTAGCAACTACTGCTGATGCAGTTTTAAGCATAAAAAACATAATACAACAACTTACTTTAAAATACATATTTACTAACAAATATGTATTTTAAATCACTGCAGCATGAAATTTCTTTTTATATATTTTCTTTCTTGTTTTTCTTTTTATTCATAAATAAAAAAACAAAAAAACCTTTTCATGTGTTATTTTATTTTAATTTTAATATGTTAACAATTTTCTGAATGCAACGATGCATACGTACATGTTAAGATTGTGTCCGTTAAAAGCTGGTAGAAATTGAAATTAATTAAATTGTTTGAAATTTGAAAACTGAATTATGTAAAAAGTTTTTTAAAAATATCAAATCGACTAATAAAGATATTGGAAAATAAAAATATTAAGAAAACATTTTCTAAGTCATTCGCTTTTAAAATACTGGATACAATTTAAAAAACAAAACTGTATCACCTTTAGATTCTGAGGTCAGATACGAAATAATGCAATACAAGCAATGTTGGCTTTTCATGTCGGCCACCAAGAGGTACTTTTCCTCTGTGTCAGCGGCATTGAGAAAACCGTGTTATATAATGCAATATATATATATTTTTTTGGGTAAGCTTAAAAAATATTGTTTAATTAAGTTATCAACTTGTATAACATCTTTTTATTTTAAACCTGCCCACAACGTCAATACAATTTTTCGACAAGACATATTAGTTACTTACACCAAATTGTAAGATTCTCTATACCAAAGTTCCCTAGATCTACTCTTTTTAATACTTAGTACTCGGAATATCTCCACTTTTTAACAAATTTTTTTTCTTTTGTAAAATTTTGTTGATATCGATCTTAATATAATATCGGTAACGTCTGTATTTTTTTACGTATTTTGCAGACCAGTATTACTAACTGGATCAACATATAGTTAGATCTATCAATTTGGGTCTTTTGTTCAAATCCAACAAATTGAGATCTTCTTCATTCTTAATATTAAGTTCCTAACAAAGTATTTTCTTTGCAAAAGTAATAATAGTTTAGTGAAGAATACCCGAAGAATATTGGTGACAGAGTTACCTACTTTTTAAAGTTGGTATATTGGTGCACAGATTTCAGTTTGGCGTTACTGGTGCAAACTAAGGATAAATAAAAAGGTTGTTCGTACTTTGATTTGATTTTAAATCGAGTATTTTCTATCCTGATCCCGTTGCAATCTTGAGACGAATGTGTTTTTGCTGCAGCAAGACTAGTAGGTGCTGATTGGTAAAATTAAAGGCCATATTTTAGTACTTTTGGTAGTTGTGTCCTAAAGGACACTTTGTCACCTCCTCATCTATGATTTTAAATATTTTTGTTAATAAATAATAATTATAAATAATCTTTTCAAATGTCTTAATCACATTAATAATTCAGCAGAAATAATTTTATGTTTTAAACATTGTGATGTAGGACATAACAAAGGCCAGACTTGACGGACTGTATTCTGCTCAATTAACTTGCTAAGTACATATGTACATATCTGGGTATCTGTTAGTAGCTACATTAAACTGTTTCTAAATACTGAGTCAAAGGCATAATATTTCTTCAAAATGCAACTTCTTCAGCTTTTACTAGCTAAGTTCTATAGTCCCTAGTAAAAGCAATGTGTCCAAAAATGTACCAAAATATATTTTTACCCTCTGGGCTCTTGAATTTAAAAAAAAAATATCAGAAAATATCCCAAATATTTAAAATTCCAAAAATTTCAAGATTGGAGCTAGAATCCGTTTGGGATGTGCGGTGATGAAACAATCAGTCAGTAATGTTACTCTTTTATATATATAGTAGGGATGGGCAAATGAAAAAAAAATATCTATATTTTTTCTATCAATATTTATTTCAATATGGTTGCTGCTCGATATATATCGATTTGAAATTATCGATATTTCAGTATTTTTCGTATATTCATTAAATATAGGAAAAACGAACTTAATATAACAAAAAGTAATTTTTTATTGCTGTTAAACGGTTAACATAGAAACAATTAAAACAGAAAACAACGAAGTACGGCGCCTTCAAAAAATTTAATAGAACCAGTAATAATCAGATACTGACGTAAGAAGCACCTGTCAAACTGCTATCGGGAACTGTCAGAACTACCGCTGAACCAACTGTTTTCAAAGAGAACGAGGAAGCCTGACAAACTAAATTTATTCTTCAGAAAGAACAGGCATGAAATGCTGGATACACACAGCTTCACATGGGTCATGCTTTGTTAAAAATACAAAAAATTATCCACAAGTTATGCACAATAAGATCGGATAACACTGAATACACCCCAACTATGAAACTGTATATACAAATTTTTAATTTTCACACTCAGAAGTTACGGGCGTAAATAAAATTTGGTTGCTGTAGACTTGCATCCAAATTAAACGCACCATGACTGTCAATACAAGCATTATAACAGTCTATTCGATAAAAAAAAAGATTTTTTTAAGAAATTAATAACATAAAATACAAAACCAAAATTTAAAAATATCAAAATAAAATTGCAAGAAAAAATATTGATATGTTGTAAAGTAAAATATCGACGAAATATATCGATTGATATTTAAAAATATCGATATATTAATATATCGGTATTTTTTCCCAACCCTAATATATAGATGGGAATTTTTAATTAATTGGAATTAACTAATGATCTTTCTCTTTAACAAAAATATATAAAGAGATTCAGCCAAAAAATTATTTTTAAATATATTATTGTTTTATAAACAATTTTTACAAAAATCAAAGATAATCCCTTTGTAGTCAATATGTTTAAAAATGTTCTTAAAATTTTATAACTCATAGACGACATATGTTATATACATATGTATACATTTAATAAAATTTTCGCCAATTTCTTTGTTTCATAAAATCAATGTTTTTAAGAAAATTTTCAATTATTTCGCAATTTCTAATAACTTTGTAATAAGCTCAAATTAATAAAAGTTCCAATTGTGAAGTGTCCATTATCTCTCTCCTACATACGATATAATTTTTTTCTTTTTACATGATTTCTAGGCTTTAATTTATATTCAAGAAGAAGAAGAAAAGGAGCAGAGAGAGCAACTAAAGCTGTCAGCTTTTTACAACTAAATATGTAAGTACGTTTTAAGACTTGTAGATAAGTTTGTTGTTTTTTTTTTTGTATTTTAATTTTAATGTCAGTCAGTACTTAGTAGTGTACGAGGAGTAAAGGAAAGAGTTCTGGCATGTGTTTATATTTATTTAATGCACGCATGGCTGGGTTGGTCGGTTAAGTCCGTCCGTTCTCGTTTATTTGTTATGTTGCCTGGGCTCCTCTAACAACTATTTTGTTTATTTGCTTGTTTGTGTGTAACAAAACGCGTAGATTGCGTGTTTACTATGTGTTTCATATTAATTGTTTTTTTTTTGTTTCTATGTTTGTAAATACTACTACGAGAATATAGTGCAACAAAAAAAAATATATGTAAATTAAGTTTTTTTTGTGATTTTATTATTTAATTTTGTTTCCATTTTAGCTTTTAAATGTTTTTTCTCTCTTCTTCTATGTATTTAGTATATAATGTGTGGCTTTTGTATTACAAACTATTTGGTTAAATATTGGTTTGGCTGTTTGCTTTAGTTAAATATTTGTTGGTTACAGATTAAACATTTTTGTTCTGAACATTTTTTAGCTTAAAAAAATTGCTACTGCTTTATGTATAGGAAATTAGAAAACATATTTGTTTGTTTTTGTAAAATCAAAGTCATGTTTTTTTTCGCCAAAGTCATGGAAGAAACCTTTAAAGTTGATTTGAAAATGTAATAGTTTTACATTGAGGTTTTTCTAATGCGGTGATGAAATTTAATATATGAGTAGGTATAGGATAAATATATTATAAGTAAAAATTGGCTTAAGTCAGCGTCAAATTTGCTAGGAATAGAATGGGGTTTGAAAAATGTTTCTTTAGTAAAATAATTAATTTAAAGCACTTTTCTATACGAAAACGTTTACGTTTGCCTTTTAAAGGAGTTTTTCTAGTATTTCAACAACTTATAAAATAATTTCATAATTAATTAAAATTCTTATAAAAAAAAAACGTCTTAAGTTTTTAGTTAAAAGGGAAAATTTTTGCAAAAAAAAAATTCTTGAAAAAATGTTCAAACAAAAAAAATTAGCAAACATTATATCAGTATATCAACAGATTTTTTTTTAACGAAATATTATTATTTTTTCATTAAATTTATTGAATATTTCTTACTTTAAAGCTATATTAAAAGCTTTCTGCTATAAGGATATTCTCTTAATTTTTTTGCCGGCAATTTATTATTTTAGTTAAATTATTAATAAATTTTTTTAATAAAAAAAAAATTGAAATTACCTTTAAGTTAAGGTAATTAGGCTAAGCAGGGTGTTGGCAAAGAGTATTTATAATGAATTTCTAGCTGCCAATAATAAGAGTTTAATTTTAAGTTAACATGAGTTTAGCAGATTGGATAAAAAATACATTAAAAATGACACTTATGCTAACTCCATGCCAATTTTTCATTGTACATATGGCCGTAGATATTTATTAAAATTTATTTTGATGTAATTTTGAACAACTAAATTTCCCTAACATATTTGCAGTTCTGTTATTGCTGCCTTTGGTGTGCATTTGTCTTTAAAGAAACTCAAATTATTTCTTTAAAATTTTAAATTACTATAGAATATACATATGTACAAACAAAAAAAAAATTATATACTTATGTATACGTATACATACACATATATATTTTCAAGGATTATTGCAATTACCATGGCTGTTCCTTGCTCTTTGACCAATTTGACGTAATTACAAAATTGTTCTTTTTAACACCCGTTTGCTGTATATTTTGCTTTCTTGCATCTTGCCACCCTTAAAAATACACAAAAATAAATTAAGTTTTAATTTTTCATTTACAGCTGCTTCCTTCGTTTTCTTCTGCACTAAAAGCAAGTAACCAGGGAACAACAACAAGAGCAATTTGCAAAATTTAATTTTTAATAAAATTTCATGTCAATACTGAAAACGTTTTACAACTGAATAAAATCTTAAAAGGAAATTCGTTACCAATTATTTCCTCCATTTTATATTTAATGGTTAATACAATTATCCTTGAAATTGCAAATTTTCAACGAAAAAAAATCACCAACTATTTAATACAGATAACTACATTACGCTGCATGTTCCTTAGATGAACCAGAGGCAAATCCTAATTCTATGGTGTAAGATAATGACTTAAGCGTTACACTGCGCTATTACAGCAGGAGGAAATGTAGAAATTAAATATCTTTTGAAATTCAGCTGAAAATTTTAAACCAAAAAGAAACACTTTTTCTCACTAAAAACCAGCAAGAGATCGTGTAAGCGGAGAAGGAGGTCGTTTTGAAGAAAAAGGCAATAATATTTAAAAAAAATATTAAAAACTACCTCACAATTTTAACCATTATCTCTTTAAATAAATGTATGTACATATATATGCATAGTCTTTCTAGTTGTACTACAAAATGTAATGATGAGATATTAATGGTTTGGCAATTTCACACAATTTTACCACAGCATGATACCCAATGTCATCGTCATCATCATCATCACCATCATTGTTGTCAATGTCTTTTTCGTATTTATTGCTGTTTAAAGGGCGAGTCTCTATTGAGACTATACAGCCATACAATAAGGATCGTATTGAGCTAGGAAACTGAAAACGAACCAAGAAAATTGTTTTACTATGCCCTTTTGTTATTTTTTTTTTTTTTTTTGCTTATAATGTTTGGTCCTTTTTTTCCTTGCAAAAAGTAACAAGTTCAAAGTAAATAAAAAAAGTCGAAATAAAAAAGGCATTAATCAAGGACGACTTTAAAATACCCTTTAATTTTTTGTAAGCATATAAAAATGTTTTTCAATTTATCTATCTTACTTACATGGGTCTTACAATTAAAGATATATCTTGAAACTAAAACTTAATTAATTTGATTTCTTTAAGAGATGAGATTGCCATCTTGTCTCAAAAAATTTTTCAAACGAGCAAGCGGGCTTAAGTGTAGCATCAGCCATAAGATGTTAATAGCCAAGTGGGCTTAGAAGTGCAAAGTCAGGCGCAAAAATATAAGACCACCTCTCCAAGATTCTACCACAGCAGTCTTCATTATAAACATTACAACAAAAAAAACAGTTGCTACTCCTGCATACACAATGCGTGCGTTAATGCAACTTAACACCAATATTAATAGAGTATTAAATGCTGATTAAAAACAAATTTAAATATGTAGTTATAACAGTGCACTTATTTTACAATAACTTTCTTTTTTTTATAAAAATAAAAATGTTAATTAAAAAATCCGAAACTCGATAGCAAAATTATTGTTATTAAAATTAATTCTTAGAGATATCGGGAAACTTGTGCCAAAAAAATTACATTTTACACAATGAAATTTTTTCGTCCAGTAGCATATAGTAAAACTAGGTGACCCGGCAACCGTCATTTTGCCATATATAAAAAAAAATACCTTAAAAGTTTAAAAAGTACTTTTTCGCCCCCAATATGATTTTTTATCTCAGTTAGGAGCAATAGGACCTAATTTTGCGTTTATAGACTCATAAACTGAAAAAATTTAAAAAAGTACCCTAAAAGTTGAAAAAGAACATTTTTGCCCCCCGTTTACCTGAGTTTTCCCCTTTCTTTTTTCCTATTTTCTTGGAAAAACCGTGTAGAAGTAGAAGCTTCTCATGAATTCTATCGAAATTCCCTAAAATATTTTTTTTAAAAAAGTACCAAAAATAAGTACGATTTTTATCCATATCAGTTCGTATATCCAAAAAGTACCAAAATCGTATTCATATTTTTTGGAGCGGTGACAAATACAGTTAAAATAAAATGTATATGTTTATTGGTTAAGAAGTTCAAGGGGCCCCAAAAAAGTAACAAAATATAATGTTTACCCTATTTCACCCCCTAGGCCACCAAATTTGTAAAAAGTGCCTTATTTTTTGTTTCTATCTTGTTTGGTTTAGAAGATAGAAGGTTACCTATTTTTCCCTTTTTTATCGGCTAAATATTTTAATTTAATTGCTCTATACAACGGTAGAGAAGCCCACAGTCCAAATTTCAAGTATCTCAATTTTATCCCTATAAGTTTGAGCTTCCAAAACGCACAAAAAAAGGTTTTTATATTTTTTACAATAGTGACAATCGCAGTTAAAATTATATTTCTTATTTCATTGGTTAAGAAGTTGCAGGGGGCCCCAAGAATGCACCAAAATATAATTTTTACCCGTTTTTACCCTCTAATCACTCGTAATTCAAAAAGTACCAGACACCTTGGGAAAAATATAATGCTTTTTAAATTTTGTGTAAATCTTGTTTAGTTTAGCAAATATAAGGTAGCCGATTTTTCTCCATTTTACACTTTTAGTTAGTCAATCTTTACCCTTTAACCCTTTTTAGTAAGTCAATCATCAACCTTGCTCTTTTACGTATATAGGTTTAAAGTGGGCGTGGCATTAAAAAGTTTCCAAAAAGTTTTAGCTTGTTGTTCCTTTGAGTCTATATGTAACATGCTGTAAATATTTCAAAAAAAATCGGTCCAAAGGTGAGGGAGGGGGAGATTTTTCCCCTTTTGCCAGATTTTACGCCTTCTGGCGATATTAAATATACCCTATATCCTATTCTCATACCTAACAAAGACACACACAAATTTTTTTTATAAAAATCGGTCAAGTCGTTTCGGAGGAGTTCAATAAAAAACACCGTGACACGAGAATTTTATATAGTTATACGAAATGTTTACAAAATAAATAAAAATATTTTTCCAATGTTGGCATTTCCGATTTATTTTTTTATTATTTATTCGTCAGCAGTACAATACAAAATCAATATATCAATATCATCTGATCAAAGTTCCCACTTACTTATATTTCGTTACAATTTATATATCACCCATTTAAAGCTTGTTTAATTTAAAACATAATTTTTGTTACTATAATAGAAAAAATGTTAATAAAAGTCGTTTTTAAAAAGAACCGACTTTAGTTTGTAACTATGAATAACGATCAATAGCTTTTAAAAATTAATTAAACATATACCTAACATTTCTTGACATTTAGTAATACCTTTTAGCACAAATTTTGTATATAAGATTGGGAAATAAAATTTTATTAACAAATGGACAAAAAACCAAAACAAAAAAAATATACAAAATTTTTAATTTGTATTCCACCACTAAACCAGTTAGTCTACTTTGGACGATTGACTTAGCTGTAGTTAACAACTTGGAGTAGGGTATTTAAGTCATGGTATTCTCCTTTTATAAAAATGTCCACATAACCTTGGAAACTATTATAGAACTCTCACTCTCTAGTTATTCACGCCTTTTTTTCTAAATTTATCCTCTATCATTTTCACGTCAATGTTTTTCATTATTGTTGCAACAATTGGAGCATTGATGTGAATAAGGGTATAAATATCATTGGAGAAGTTTTGCAGGTGAAGGTGCAACTATTAAAAATCTTATAAATTTATTAGTTTATCTAATTTTTCTTCTCATACATTTACTTATTCAAAATATCTGCACGCAAAGAAAAAACATGATTGAAACATGATCACGACTATCATTGTATTTTCTATACGAAAAATTTTTATACCGCAAACAAA
>NDXZ01014008.1:0-10259 GCA_003055125.1 Paykullia maculata
AAATTTACAGAAGGACACCCCTTTTCATAGGAATTTCTAGGATTAAAAACAGATATTTTGTAAATTGCAAAGGGTATAATAAATGTATACATTCTTTTGTCTCTCACGTTGAAGGATATAATTAGTTAATAAAGGGCAATAACAATTACGTTTTTATGTAAAGAAAACATCCCACAAGAAAAAACAATTAATTTTACAAAATCCCTAAATCTATTTGTTTTCTCGTTATTATATCACTTTTAAACTTCAATTCCACTTAACAACAATACAAAAAATGTTTAAATTATATTTACTAACGCAAATTTCTTATTTACTTAAGTCACATTAACGTTCTCCCTTTGAAATTTATGAATAAAAAAATATCTATTAAAATAATCGATTATAATTTATTACATACACGCGTCTGGCATAAAAGGAGTGTTTTATTTATGTATGTTTGTTTGTTGAAAGCTGTTGATTAAAATGCGAAAAAATATTTTTGTTTTTCAGTATCGTAGTTAATTTGATAACAAATTTCTTTGGCACGAAAAGGGATATTAAATAAATCAAACTTTTAAAAAGGAAACAAAAGCTAATTAACTTAATGAAATAAATTCCTTATTATTGTCACGGTCATATTTATCAATCATAAATAATATGATATAAAACCCCATTTTTTTAAAGTTTCTAAAAACCCCTTAAAAATTATATTATTAATGTATTAGGTTAAGTGTAATAAATGAATTTTAACAAAAAAAAAAGAAGAAAGTCATTAAGTGCTCCCCATTTTAAAATAACCTTAACCAAATATAAAGTACTAAGCAGAGCATAAAAAACAGAAGTAGGACCCATATAAAAGTTGGGTACATTTAAGAATATCGATTTTACAGTAAAATTACTTAATAAGGCTTATGGCAATGTTTACAAATACAGTATCGGGCATAACAAAAGTAAGTTATCAATATTTTTTGCAATATCTTTAAAGTTGTATAAGTTGGTCAAAATCCCTAATTAAAATGTTTGGAATTTTTTGTATAACAAGCCTATACAATTTACTAACTTGTATTGTGCCTGAAATTTATTTCCAAATTAGCCATGTGAATACATGTTTTTTGTTACTATGTTAAAGCCTATTATGTTTCGTTAGAATATGAAAAGAAGAAAACATTACATTTTTCCATCAATCATCGTTATTTATTCTGTATTTGTAATAAAACAAAAATGTTTGACTTTATATATATTTTCATTCTTTTTAATGTTTTTTAATCGTAAAAGTTACAGTTTTGTTCGTTAAAAATGTTTATCAATATTATTTTCACAAAATTACTTTTGTAGTTAATAGATTATATTAAAATAGGAATGATAGGAATTCAGTTTAAAATAACTTTTAAAAGAAACTTAGGGGATAATTCTAAACAATCCACTGATCCACAGCAAAAGTCACGCAAACCTTAACAAAAATTATTAAAAAGAAAGTTTTTTTCCAAAATATTTAATTTCAAACTTCCTTTAAAAAAAAAAACTTATTGCCCAAAAGCCCTTATTTATAACTTACATGATTAAAAGAGTGCTTATTTTCATTATGGTTTTTACATGTGATGTCGCGCATCTTTGCTGTTGGGAAAACAAGCGGAAAAGAAACCAGAGGCACAAACAAACTTCTGGAAAAATAATCAGAAGTAATTTAAAAGAAGTATAAAATAATCGCTTTTGAATTAAATGTTTCTCCCTTTTTCACTGCTTCAATAATAAACAATCCTGAACGCATATTAAGTGTGTTTTTGTATGCAAACATTTCTTACATATTCATATATGCCCTACCGCAAGCGAATAAATTCAGCAATGCTTACAAATTTTAAACATCTGTTGTTAGATTTTCAAAGATATTAGGAATTTAGTAAATTAAAAAAAAAATGTTACTGTGAATTTAACTTTGAATTAAAAAAAAATATGTTTAAGATATTATTAACATGTAGTTTTTTGCTATAAAGAAACGTCAGTATTGTAAAACCATTTCCTCCGAAATTACTAGTAAAGTTTTAAGTCCACTGCTTTTAAAAGATCTAATTACAAAATTGGAGAAAAATTATGTTTTTTTACTAAAATTTAAAAAGTTTTTAGTTTTAAATTCCTTTTTAAACCCACTCAGATAAAAGTTTATAGCTAAAGACTTTCGTAAATAATTCCCGTTTAAATGGTTATCGACAACATTTTTCCATTGGATTTAATAATTATTTAAAGTTCGATCATAATTTTTATTATAACAAAATAAGTATTATTGTGCAAACTTTAAATTATTTTGATTAATACTTGATTGTTCTATTTGTTTGAAAAGCAAACACACATTGCTATATTTATATGCATACGTATATATGTGTTTTGCGTATGTGTTAGATGAATCTTTGAATGGCAATAGCTTTTAAAATGTTAAACGAATTTTAACAAAAAATATTGCAATGCTGTAAGAAATCACATATTTAATGATCATTTTAGCAAACAGAGGAGAATAAAGTATTGCCTTTGCATATCGGTGTATATATAGATTTTTTAAAGTTAAACCCAACAAGAAAAACTTTACTGTCACCATGTTATTTGTAATAAATCGATGCACATTTTTATCTTTTAGTTTTATTCTTAAATACAAATTATAAAGCATAGAAAAGTAAAGGTCGGCACATACCTGTAGATTTAAAAGCAAGTAATCCTAACCATAAAATGATTATCCAAAATTGAAGCATTTTGTATTTTATTACAAGTAAAATATATATCTTTAATTGCGAATATTAATTTTTTTTCAATAACACAACATTTAAACAATTTCACTTTTTTATTAAATTCAAAATTATTGTAAATTTTTCTCTTTAATTATTTTTTTCTTGTTATAGTTAAGCAAAAAATGTTGTAAATATTTTTTAGAATTTTCAAAAATAGTTATTCTTGCACTTAATATGGGTTATACGAATTCACAACTTTGTATTGATTTATTTAAACTCTTCTTAGGTTGATTTTTTTATTTTTATTATTTTTTAGTGGTATTAAGAAAATCGGTGGTTGCTTACGAAACTTTTTTAAGGAGTTTAACAAAGAAACTTAAAATTTATTTTGCGTTTTTGTTAAAGGTATTTACTTTTAAAAACAAATTTAAATTTATATGTTTTGGAGGGGTTATTTGAGATTTGTAAAACAACTATGATTGTAATTGTGTTGTTCAACAAATTTTTACATTTTTTATTTATTTAGAAATGTTTGCACAATTGCTTAATCATTTTTGTTATATATTATTAACAATGTGCCGAAATTTATTTGTTTTTTTTTTTAAATTTAGATTTTTTGCAAAAAATTTTTGTTTATTTTTTAATTAAAAGATTTCACCAAAAATTATTATGATACATGAACATATTTATATGTTAAAATTACTAACTATGTATTATTTGGTAAAATTTTATTCACACTTACTAATTAAACTACTTAAATAAAAAATCACTTAATAAACGCAACATATAAACTTTTAAGCTGATTCTGTTTCTTTTTATAAAAAAAAAACACTTGCTTGCTATGCTGTTTTTTAACGAATGCACTTATAAAATGTCATACAATATTCACCAAAAAATATCGAGATTTATTCACTTCTAATTTATTTAAAAAAAAATTTATTTTGCAAGAAATAATTTACAACTTTCACTAAAACAAATTGCCTACAAAAAAGGCCAAAAAATACAATACCACGCACTGCGTTGTTTACAGAAGAAATTTGCGTTTTTATTCAAATGAGTCCTTTGCAAATTTACTCCTGCTCAAGAATCGAGTTTTATAACAATTTTATTTTAATTGTCTAAATGAGGCTATAATCACAAGCAAGTAAGTGAAGCTGTGTTTTTTTTATCCAAATGATGGTTGGGGTTATGTATGAACCGCGTTTGTAATATGTTTTGGTTGTATTAGGTTTTTTTTAAAATATTTTCTTCTATAAATATTTACACGCGTGCACTTGTTGTGCCGTCTTAAGCGTTTATCCTAGACTGACGGGTATAAAACCTGTTTTTTGGAAAGCTGACACAAGCTAAGTATCACTCACAGACTAATAAGAGCTTACTGAGTGAGTGTGGGTGAGTAAATATTGCACAGTGCGTCGTATTTTAATGTAAAAAGGAAAATTGTTTTTACAAAATGTGCACAAACTAAACAACAACACCAACACCACCCACTTGAGCATTTAAAGTTGTGTTCGAGTGTGTGTCTGCTTTTCGTATACGGAACAGATGTTATTCGTACAATACAATAACACTTTCGTCCTTTAGCATTCATATATACCCAGCCACTTGTGTATTTTCTTCAGTATCGCTCTTCTAAGTCTGTTTCCAGTTTGTGACAGACAGTCGCTGGAATTTTTGTAAATAAATTCCCCTGCAGAGAAAGCTTTTTTAATAAGCATTTAAAAATCATTTGTTGCTTTAGTTTCTTGTTGTGTTCTAGTTTCAATGTCACTGTTCATAATATTCCTTTATATTTACACACTCCCTTACAAACACATCTAAATTCATGCAAACACACAAACTGAGGTACAAACTAAAAGAACTTACAACAATACCTTGTGCAAAATTTCTCTAAGCGATAACTTTTTTAAAATAATATCCTCAGTAACAAAGAACTTTCCTATTAAAAAATTCATAAAAATTTTAATATTAGAAATTAAATTAAATTCAAATTTTTTTAACGAAAAAAATTTTCGAGAAATTATCGACAATTACTTTTTTATAAAAAAAGTTTTATACCGATAGCTTTTCTATAGAAATATTTTGTAAATGATTAATTCCTACAATTAAGAGAAATTAATAAAACGATAGAATTTTAAATTTTTAACCTTTAACTGATGCCTTTTGTACGACACAATTGTTTTATTGTTGTGTTTTACACACGTATTTCCATTCAGTTTATTTAAATCAACAATTTAGTTCATTTTTTTTTTGTTTTCTCTATTTTTTATTTCTGCTCTCTTATAAAAATATATATTCTCTCACTGGAAATATTAAAACTTTTATCATCTCGCCTTGTTGCTTCTACTTGTTTTCATTGTTGTATGTTTTAAAATTTTTTTTTTTGTGTTTCAATATTTTTGTACGTTTTTGTCATGCGTCTTGACCTTCTTGTGAAGCAACAGGCTGTTTCCAGCTGCTTTATTGTTATTTGTGTAATTATTTAATATTTGGCTTAAATCAGTCTATGTATTCACTAAAGAGTTGGTTTTTGTTTGTTTAATTTTTTTTCTTGATTGTATGAGCTGAAACCGTGTTATTAAAAGGAAAAATCTACAAGAAAATTCACTGGTTGTTGTGGTTTTTTATCGCGTATTTTTTAAACATATAAATTTATGTATTAAAACCAGTAACTTAAATATATAAAAAGGGGGACACTCGAATATAGATTTTCTTTAGACTTACTTTATCAAATACATATACATATTCGTGCTCAAAGGATTTAGGTTTTATCACTTTTATTTTATTACTTTTATGAAACACAATACAAATTGGTGCTTAAAAATAGTCGATGAACTTTGAATGTTAATGAAGATACAAGTTTAACAATATTTAAAATCCATTTTTAAGCCCTTGGTACCGTTAGCCTTTATTGTGTTTCAAGTGCTTAGCGAAAATCTGTATCCTTGGGTTTTCGTCCCTAGCCCTAGCAATCTAGGTTATGAATCAGATTTTCAGCAATCCTTGCACTCTAATCCAAACTCTTAGTTTAACGGTTATTTAATAGTGTCAAAAAATCCGTAAACTATTTATTAGACAAAAGCCCGATGTCTTTAAAGCCTTTAACAGGCATAGAATGCCCCAAAGTACACGCTTTTCAGGTGTTCCATTCAATTGAGATGTTTCTGCTTCTTTTAAAGCGTACCGTAGCTCCTTCTTCGCCACTACGCAAGGCATTCAGAGCCTATTGCATATAGTCCTAGATGATGTGTCATTCCATCCATAAACTAAAATGACTATATCATCAGCATATCTCAAAGTCCTAAAGACGAAATTATGCAGTTTTTGGAGTAACTCGTTATTCAAATAAGACCACAAAAGGAGTGACATCGATAAAGACAGAAAGGATAATTTGCTTAGCCTGAAAAGCCTTCACAATCAGTTGAGTTATATGGTGGTGACAGTTTGTATATCTGATTCTTCCTTAGGAAGTTCTTACTTTAAACATTTTTCAATACCTTCTTCTTCAAAAAGAATGAGCAAAGGCTGACATGTCTCTATGATTTAGGCAATTGTTGGGGTTTTCGTCTTGCCGAAGGTATAAAGACCATCCATTAGACTTTAAGCACACAACCAGAAAGGAAGCATGATCCTAACTATTTACAAGACGATCGTAAATACAGCATGCAAAAATAAAAGTTTTAGGCAGATGTACATCCTGTTTGTCACAAGCAAAGCCATCATGCTAACATTTTCAAACTTAAATGGAATACACCGCGAAAAATTGGTATCTAGAAGTTATATACATGATTTGATGGGAGTTCGGTGTAGCAACCAAGAAGTTACTTAAGAGTACAGCTGACTTGTGGTGCTGCGTGGGAAGATCGGATATCCTTTCACAATAACTACGCCACATGTATCTTTTGGATCTACTTAGCTCATTAATTTATTTAGGCAATTCAGATTTATAGGTGATCACCCGCAGCCTTTGCTGTATTAGAAAGTTTTCTAGACTTTACCTTAAGCGCCTGCAGACCTTTATTCCAACAAGGGACATTCCTTAACAGTCTTAAACAGACAGATAAAAGCAAACTTTAATAAAATATTGGTTGCATCTTGATCAATTTTCTTAAAGCTTGTTGATAAACCCATTAAATCGTTATGTCATAATTGATTAAAGTTCTTTCTTCAGGAATACGAAAGTATTTATGTCAAAGGCAAGAAGCTGGCGATAAGACATGTCAGTAAGAGCTGGCGAAATTTATTTTTATTTTATTTTACATTTTAGTTTCCTATTTATATTACAAAAACAACAGATTAGTTTTTAAACAGCTATCAACCTCCCCAGTTTCAAAAAAAAAAAAACAACGCAGTGAGTAATGCAATAAACTACCACCTTAAATAAATTTTTGTTTTTGTTTTTACCACTAAATGACCTCAATATATGTAAAAAATGTTTATTTTCTTTAATAAGTAAATTCCTTTGAATATTAAAATTTATCTTAACTAGCATTTTTATAATAAAACAAACAAAGATTCCAGTAATACATTTGTGGAGAACATCAGGATTTTAAGAACTCATAAAATTTTTCTTTAACTTTTGCATTTTGCTTTAAAATTATGGTCATAAAATATTAAAACGAATAACTTTGAAATGTTTTTTATTTCTTAAAAATGTTCAAGAATATATTATTTTAAAAATCGTAAAAAGCAGAAATAAAAACGAGATATGACAAATCAAATTTTTATACTAAGCTTATTTATACTTGTTCATAAATTTTTCTATACACACACACATGCACATATATGTATGTACATAGGTATGTAAGTATATTTGCATATGCACCATATTAGCATGTATAACCTGACATTATATCCTTGTGTAAAAATGTATGTTTACATTAAGATACTTGTGTTTCTTTTTTACAAATATAATACGTTCAAATATTTAAATACATTAAAAGTGTGACAGAAAATATATCCTCAAATAATTTTTAGGATTTCAAAACAGGTAAAAAAATAAAATGTTTTAGAATAAGATGAAGAATACCAGGTATTTATTTTCATTTTCTCTTTATTTTAACATATTATGCATTTGGCAATAAACAGGATTTCAAGCACACAGTATAACATTAATCTACTAAATTTATTTAACTAATCCCTATTTGAATTCAAGAAAGCTAATCTAAATCTTAAAAAAAATCTTAAAACTTGTTAAATAACAAAATATTATTTTCTGCACATCCGATAAAGATTTAAAAGAAATAAAACAAGCTTTGTGCTTTGATATAAATTTCCGTCTTAATTTTACAGCTTATTTATTTTAAACTCACTTCATGTACATATAACCAAAAAGGATAATCGGTTGTTTTGTTAATCGGTTGTTGTTTTAGCTAAGCTAAGGTATCTGCTCTAGCAGGTCCTAGGATGATGGGCTGCCATCTATCATTGCCTAGAAACAATGCGCTCCTCTTATATTTGGTGTAAAGGTACCTTCTTTTCCAAGAGGTGGCGGCGCTTCCTTTTTTTCTTCTCCTTTCCAAAAGGGGGGAGGGAGGTCAGGGTTTTCTTGGGTGGTTTGTTTTGAGGTGGGCTGCAGCCACTTAATTTTTTTAAACTCAAAAATACCATGATGAAAATTTGTTGTCGTTCACTGGGATCCGTACCTGGGGTGCTTGGTTTTGTAGATTACTTTTTTTAAGTTTCTGAATCTTGATATGTGAAATTACGGCCTATTGATACTAATTAAGATAATCAAGGCGAAAAGTACTCTTTCAACTTTAAGTGTACCTGTTTAAATTTTTTGAGTTTGTGTATCTAGAAATGAGGAATTGAGGATTGAGCCTGAATGAGCTAGGAACATAGCTCATTCATCACACATATGCACATTCATGCATAAAGGAATTTTTTAAAATTTATAAGTTTGTGAGTTTAAAAATATAATTTTAGTAACTGTTGACCCAGAATGAGTTATGAAACCATATATGAAGGCAAAAAAGTACTTTTAATTTTATATGGTTCTTTTTCATTTTAGAACTTATGAATATAGCAATGTAAAGTTAGTGACATTAATCCAGGTCGAGATAGGATTTTATATAGGGTGGCAAACTCTTTCTTAATAAATTTTTAATGGGACTGTTTTCCATTTACTGGTTTTATTGTCCTAGAAATGACTGATAAGATCTAAATTGAAATATGGTATGATAATATGGGGACAAAATAGAGCTTTTATATTTCTATAGTGAACTAAAACACAAGAAAATAGGTATTAATGAAACCCAGTTATGGAGTCATCAGATACGGTGGGGAGAATCTGTTTTAATTAATACGGAAATCAATGGTATAGAATCAAATAGTTTCAAACTATGTCCTAGTATGTGTAAAAAATTCTAAGCAAAATTTGAATGTTAAATAAATATTGAAAATGCGCTAACGAAGTAGCGAGTTAAAAGCTAGTTAGGTTATCAAAGGCAAACAGAAAGTAAATAAATTATTTGTTTTACAGCGGCAAAATTTAATGCAATAACCGACGCGATTACGCCTACAAACACATAATATACATATGTACATGCGAAAACATTTCATCAATTAAATATAAGTGGATAACGTGCTTCACTAAAGGCTTAACTAAAATAATCCTTTAAAATAAGAAAAATACGAGCCATGAATAAAACATATATTCGTTTTAATCTTGTCATCTGTAACATATGCATAGATACATACACACATACATAAATACATATATACATACATTAATACATATGTATTTTTGAAGATAGCTACAAGTTAAACATTTTACGTTAAAAAGATTTTAATCGGTAATCGATTATTGGTTATTGCAAGGGAATTAAAAAAATTGCCATGTAAATTTTAAATGACCAAATGCTGTCATCAACTGACAATTTTTCTTGCCATAAGGTGACAAGGGTATATATAGGTTTGTCATTCCGTTTGTAATTTTTACAATATTCATTTGCTACCCCATAAAGTACTACTACGACTACCAATTTTTTTTTACACAAAAATGATTATATTTATGGGTAAGATATTCCTTTTTGGGAAATTTGAGAAAAAATTTACTAATTGGCCCAGCATCAGCAAAGATACTAGCGAAAAACCTATATGGACTTAAAATAATTACATAAAAAATATAAGTTTTCTAGGACTTTAAATACCTCTCGGACATGTTAATACATACATACGTACATACATATGTATATATGTTAATAAATACACACATATATAAATACATGCAGTGAAAGGTATATAAGATTTGGCATAGTCGAGTATAGCGCTCTTACTTGTTTTTTTCCTGATAATGTTTATCATTACATTTATTTATAATAAATAAATAATAAATAATAAAAAATAATAAAACTTTATTAACATTTTATAAAAACGGTTTAATCGATTATGAAAAAATTCAAATCATTAATGTTAAAAGATATACAATTTTGATCAGTATATGTATATAGTTTCTTAAAGAAAATAGAAGCATGATTATGTAAAAATCTATAAAAAAAATAAACACACACAAATCTATACATGCACATTAGAGATGAGCGATATTTCTGTACCTGCTATTTT
>NDXZ01014013.1:0-14875 GCA_003055125.1 Paykullia maculata
AGTAAGTTGTTGTGCGGCTCGGGCAACACTAGTTGCTGAGTAAAGTATTTTTGCTTTTCTAATGTTGTTGTTGCAGTTGTGATTGTAGTCGTTATTATTATTTATTTTCTTTTATTAAAATTTTAATATTAAGAACGCTGTGTGGTGTGTAAAATTTAAAAAAAATTTGTTGTTGTGGTCGTTAATTTGTTTTGAGACTGAAAACTGAAGCGTATTTGTGCTTAGATTGTGGGCTTGTTTCCCCCAAAAAACACAAAACAAGCCTTAAAACATATTGTAAATGAAAAATCACTAAATAACAAAAACAACATGAAGCAACAAAACGACGTACGACATTCAAAACAAAACACACTGTATTTGTGTAAATAAACAAATGAATTACATTCATACATTCATACATGCATATAAGTATCTGTGTGTGTGTATAAAGAAAAGAAAAATCAGAAAAATACAATTTACTCACGATGTCATTGTGTTGGCGAGGGTATGAAATTGATTTTGTTTATAAAGTGAACTCTCAATTACCTGCATACATACATATGTATGGATGTATATTTACACTTACTTCGACTCCTCTATGCACATTAAAAACAAAAACAAACAAGCAATACAGACTTACTTACATATATGTATGTATACACCCAGTGGAAATTAGTTAAAGGAAGGTACATATGTATTGACATTTGACAAGTGCTTAAGAACGATACATTTACATACCTATAAACAATTTTGTTTAGCATTTAGGCCAATGCTCGTCCTGATGGCTACTACAATAAACAATATGTAATGAAGAGTAAGAGAATCAAGAACTAATGGCATCTGGACAAAATCACGGTTTGGTGCAGGCTTAGGGCAACTGGAATCATCGGCCCATATATGTTTTAAAATATTTACTGTTATGGCGCTCGTTAACTTTTAAAATTATATTTTATTTGCCCAATCACATTCATTGAACACAATTCGGTAGGGCCTACTTGTTACACAGCCCTTAAGAGTAGATTTTCTTCAAAAATACATGGTAAATAGGTATATATAAAAGCATACCCACCCCTAACCGAATTTTACTCACTGTAGACTCCAATTTAACAGCGCTTATTTACAACTTCACAAAATCATGATAATATTTTAAAAAGTAAAACACAAATTGGAAAATGAAAACTCTATACAAAATACCCCATAGTGAATAATCAGCAAATTGTCATATCGGAAAAGTATTATGTATTTATAAATACATACATACATACATAAGCATGTTCATATGTACATACCACCTATGTATCTATGTATGTATTTATGCACATAAAAACGAATGTATGTATCTATGTGGGTTTTGTATGCATTCTATACCCCGAGCTAAATCTTTAAGTTTTTCCTTGTTGTTGTAAATGAACATTAGTGACGGTACTACATACATACTTATTTAAAAAATAATAACAACTAATAACACACTTATAAAAAATAAAAAAATAAAAATTAACAACAAAACTAAGAATAAAATAGCATCGTCGAGTTGTCTGCCATGTTATCGGGGCTAGAAAATCGTACATAGAACCCTACTACTCATAGTTCGTATCTTAAGTATTGTTGATTTTATTTTATTTTTTTTTTTATAATTTCTTATCACTATCCACAAGTGTATGTATTTAACAATTTTTTCGCCATAATAACAATTAAGGCAGTGTAGAAATTAATTGAACTTGTGTATGGCATAAACAAAATTTAACATTTTTCAAGGTCATTATAAAATTTTGATCTATAATATTCATATATATTTTTTTTTCATTTATTTATACACATTTCATTGAACTTTTGCTTAATAAATAATACATACAAACCTACATACATCCACACACATTTCATTAGAATTAATGTTATTGACTAAAGTACATATTTACTAAACATGTGTGTCTGAGTTTCTAATTTTGTTTTGAAACAAAATAAAAATATCAAAGTTATTAGCAACTTAAGAGAAAGTTGAATAAACTTTATAAGTTTTAACATAAAGTCTATTATTTTTTTGTTTGTTTTTTTGGTATTTCATAACAACCTGTAATGTTTTTAAACACGTTTTTTGTCTTATTCCATCTGTAGTGTCATAATAAATAAAAAGAGGCACCAACCAGATTTAGATTGTGATCTCATTTTATTATTACTCTAATCAGCCGTTTGTAAAACCCCCTAACGCTTCAAATATTTTACTAACAAAAAAGTGCAAAAAGACTTTTTGTTTGTGTATTCAACTCTAGTGTTGATTTCTTTAGAACATATCTATTAATATTGGGGTATTTATGTATGATTGATTTTTCGCATTTTTACTATTTACAATATTAATCTACAATTATAAAAACTAAAAACAATACATAGTTTTTAGGTCCGTACTATACGACAAAATTCTAGAAAATGTTTGTTAGAGAAAATCACATTGAGTCACTGACACATCACTAATCAAAGTGTCTTCACTATTTGTTTATTAATCTATTTTTGTGTTCTAGTTACTAAACTTTTATATCGCTCTTAATAATACATATCGCACACCCAGTTCAAAAGTGACACAACTCAACATTTTTATTTTTCGAGTTTATATCCTTAAACTATGCACAAGTGTATTGTTTATCTATTAGAAAAATATCAGTGTATTTTTTGTTGTTAACTGTAGCTAAAAAACAGTTATGTCTTTCTATATATTTCACTTGGTATAAAGTTGCAATTCATTAAAGTGACTTATTTTAAGTTGTGTCAGAAAATATGATGGTAATAGATCCCTACGCTAAGTGCTAAATAGTTTTAATTCGAACTCAATGGTCCAACGTTTTTGTTTTTAACTATTTTTATTTACGTCAAAAACAATTTATTTCGATTTCTAAAAAATTAAAAATTTTGAGTTGTGTCACTTTTGAACTGGGTGTGCGATATGTACCTGCTTTTTGAAAACTCAAATAAAATTAAAGGTACATATACACAATGTACTATGTAATTGAGTAAAAACATTATGTTATGAAATGTCAAACATATGTATAAACACGACTCTCACCATTTTAGTAATTTTTGTTATTTTATCAGGGTTGCTTTTTTTTTATTTAAAGTGAAAAAAAACTTTTTTCATTTGAATTTTTAAGTTATTATGTATTTTGTTTTGACAAAACCCTAAATATGTACTTGTAAAACACATAGTGTAAACTGGCTTTAGGATCGGGTGGCTGTCTGTGCTAAATCTTTATAATACTTTTGCATATGCAATAAAAAAGAGTATTAAACTTATTTTTCCCTTGTAATAAGTTATTTTCATTAAAGTATCTTTACACCAATTTTAACAAAATCCTCTTAATAATTTTTGCATAATGCGTCTTCCTTCAGGCCGACAAAAATGTTATGTAACTACATATTAATTAATATGTAATTTATGTTTTCTATTATAACAAGGCATGGTCATTTTGTATTATAAGTTAATATGCACGATATGACTAAAAAAATATCTACTACAACATTAATCTCAGACATGAAATTTCTTATAAAGTACAATAATTATTATAATATTATAAGAAATTTCTGTTTATTTTTAATTCCGTCAACATATTGTGGCAAATCAGCATTCAGGGATTTTAGTTTAAATATTTATTTTTATAGCACTTAGAGTAAAATTTGCAACAAAAAAAAAAATAATAAAAAAAATATACGAACCTTTATATACATATAAATTTAGAATGAAGAAATCGGTTAAACAGAATTTAAATTTTAAATAAAAAAAAGGAGCAAAACGTGCTATGAAAATTAAACGTTAGAAGATTCCAAAATTAAATACAGGTTTAAAAGCAGCTGATACACTGATACACAAAAAATTTACTTCGTATAAAACAAAATAATATTTGTTAGAAGAATAAATATAAAAAAAAACACGCTGATTGGTTTCAACAGGGCAATAAACATGATACAAAGAGTTTTTTTTTTTGTTTTTTGTTTTATATCTTTCAAAACAAAAGTAGCAACAAGTTTTACTACTTTTGTAAAACTATAATAATTTGTACCTATGACATGATGGACTGACTGACTGACTGCTTTATAAATTTTACTAATTTATGTTCAACAACATCAACAAGATAAACCAAACATATTGGAAAATGTATTAGAGTTTCAAGGTGTAAATAAATTGTTAGTTTTTAAAATCGGCGACATATAGGTATTTTATTATTATAATTTTTTTTTTTTTTAATTTTTGCTTAGCAAATAGAAAGTTTTGTTTCTTTTTTGTTAATAAATAGTAATTTGTTTGATTTAATAATAAATGTTTTATAGGTGCATATTATTAAAAATATATCGCTAATACGCATCACAAATGTACACATGTACATACATATATACATCAATACAGTCCGCCTACACGTGTGGTGAATATTTTTTTTTTTAATTAACACTATTTTCAAATACGTTTACAATGTGTTATAAATTAATAAATATAAACACACGATATTATGATGTTGTGACCAATCTTATTATAATAAAATGTTTTTAGAAAAATTGAAAAAAAAACTGTTTTAATTCATAGGTAAATAAATATGTAACTAGGAAGTTAGTTTGTTATCAAAACTGCATTAATATATATTAATATGTATGTGATAAAATTATTTTTAGCATATTTTCAAATGTTTTGTATGCACATAGATTCATATGTATGTATGTATGTATATACCTACATATGTTTCTTATTTTCGATAACGCTAATCAATCTATGTTGTGACCTATTTTTTTATTATATTTTAATTACTCTTGTGCCAAGGGGACAACATTCGTTTGAAGTATAATAATAATAATAATTAATTGCGTATTAATTATTTTACAAAAATCAACATTTTCTTAATATGACGAAAAATTACGCTCTATTTAATATTTTTGCCCAGATGTCTGATTATTTCAATAGTTTTCTTGATTTCTTTTTTTTCTTAATTTTTTTTTATTTTTATTTTTTTTTTGCAAACCACAACCAAGTCATTTAGATTTCTTATCTATTAAATAGAATTAAAAAAAAAAATTCAAAATGGATTACAAAAGAATGTTGATAAATGTAAAAATATACATACAAATGCATGTGTAGGTCAGTATGTAGAATAAAGTTTTAAAATCAACTGTTAAACAAAAAAGCTACAAATAAACTTGTTTTAATTGTTCTTTAGTCAGGCAGCCTTAATTTCCAATGGGGTCTTAAAAATAATCGTTCGTTGCGCTTTGTTTATTTGTTTTCTTTGCTTTAATGCGTTTTTTGTGTTTATGTTTTTGGGCCGTATCTTTCTTTTTTAGATACATAGCAGATACTCAAAATAATTTTATTAAAACTACGTATAAGTATGCCAGGGATGAGCAGTACCACGTACCATTGGCAACAGCACTTTGCAAATTTTATGTCTTAAACACCTACTTATTTATTAAGAATCAACTTCTAAACTATTAACATTTTTAACATATTAAAGCGACATTTCTTTTTTTTTCTAAAATTTAATTGCATTTTTTGCATTGGTACCTACCTATTTCTTTTATAAATATTTTGCCTTTACCTGTCTAAACAAAATTTTGGAACAACGATTTTAAACATACATACATATGTACATACAATATATACAGGTACATATGTACATATATATGATACGTAAAAGGTAGTTTTATTATTATAAGCTCGTGGAGCTGGAAAATAGGTACTTGTTTGACAAAAGTCGTGGTTATCTTGGGACTTTGAAAAACATTCTACCTATCTGCTGGAGGACAGAAATATTTAAATTTACTCATGGATATTACAAATTAATTGCATGTCTAATGAATTTAACAAAACTTTTAATACAATTTAAACCCAAAGTACCAAAATTCAAACAACGTAATACGTAATTTTTAATACATATTATATTTACACCCTAGTATGTATGTATATGCATGTTACACGTATACATACATTCATATGCATACATACATAATCTCTCTTTTTCTTGTTTGTATAAAATACATAATTGTACGGTGTTGCCAATTTTAAGTAATTTTTTTTTTAAATTAATTTTTCTGATTTGGCAAAAATGGATATAATGACTTGGTATTAAGAGTAAAATGAACGGAAATACATGAAACGTAATAAAATATTTTCTGTAAAAACATTAAAATTAAGAATTAAATTTTATAAAACTTCAGCATTACAAGAAATTTTTTCACTAACAGGGCCATCCTATCAAGGGTGTTGTTGTCCATAGAGTGTTGGTCTTCGAACAACCAAATTCTTTCAAAATCTATTGTATAGTCTAGTATACAGTCCCGTCGGCCTGAGTTAAATAGCCTGAACACTTCAGCAAAAGGGTTGTTCTATTACCCGTATAGCAGTAACAATTATATTGTCACCTTTGTAATTATTGCACGGCACACAAGGGTGATGGTTGAACGAATAGTCTTCAACCCTATTATTTTAAAACGCATTAAAAACAACAAAATACCTATGAATATTTTATATATTAAAAGATACACAACAATTTTGTATTTCATATTAATTTTAAAGTATTTAATTAAAAAATATGTAGATGTGTCCAGAACTTTAAATAAAAACAATGTTAAATAAATTTTGTGTAAACAATATTTTTGGTAAAAACATAGGTACATACATATATACTTTTAGTCCAAAGAACATATATATGCATGTATGTATGTATTGATTGTCGCCTTTACTTGAATATCATCTTTAGTTTATATTCTCGTAAATCTCGACCTTTTTTAATGTCTGTCCATGCGTTTTTTTTTATTAGTAACAGAAAAAGTTAAACTGACAAAACACAACCTGATCGAAAACTCGGCTCCGTTAGGATCGGACTTATAGAGCGATTAGAAAGAAGTATATTCAAATTTGATTCCAAAGAATAATCCATTAAAAGAAGAATCGAAATAGTAACTTTGACATGAAAACAAACGGAATCGTATAAAATGACCATGTCGCTTTAGCTGTGTTTTAATTAATTGAGATTTCGGCAACACTGAAACATATATAAAGCAACAGCTGCTTTTTATATTTTGTGTTTGCTGTTGTTGTTGTTGTTGCAGTATTATGTACATGAAGAAAATTAAAACTGCTGATTACGGAGGTGTTTGCTCTGCCATCAAATCAGCTGTTCTAGAGAGTATCGTTAATCATATGGTTTTTTGTATATTCACACTAACTCAACACTACACACTTGCACACACACATGCATAAATAATTTTATTTTTGCTTTTTGTTTTGATTTTGAGAAAAGTGCAAGTATCTATGAGAGTGTTTTGTTTTTTCTGATTGTTTTTGATTTTTTGTTAAATGAGAATTTCATTGTATGTATGTATGTATTGCTGTGTTTGTTGTATCCGTATCTAATAGATTAATTTTTTGAATTTAAAGGAAGAGAAAAAACATCTGATAAAATGAAAGAGGGTGATTGTGGATTGTGGAAAGTAAACAAATGAATGACGAAGCATTAAAATTAAAGTGGAATTTAGACATGATAAATGCATTCAATAATATACAAACTAGGTACATACATATGTATGTGTGTAGGTAATATGTTTTCAAAAACTTGAATTAAAAAACATTAAAATTACATACAAACATACGTTGCAAAAGTTTACAATTTATCTTAAATTTATTTTAAAAAAATCCTTCACAAATTTTTACAAACTTTTATAACAGTAAATGATCATGACAAAATTTCAAAAATGTATTTCCGACATTGTGTTTAATTTATTTCTCTTTTTTTTATTTAGCATTTTTATATGGTTTGTAGGTACCTACTCATTTTGTATTTGAAAACTTTAAAACTTAACTTTGTTTATTTACCTATACAAACATAAAAAACACATATGTACATACATACATACATAAATATGTACATATGTATGTACATGTGTATAATATATAAACAAAACGTAGTTGTTTTGTCTTCTTCAGTGCCGTGGTCACAACGAGGAACAGCTGATTTTTTTGATATTTCTGTGGGAATAGAATAGATACCAACATAATAACAGTGGGGGATCAAAATAAAGGGAAATAAATTCGCATTTTATAAAACAGATAGGTACATAGTTGGATTTTACTAAAACATTGTTATAGGAAATACATATGTATGTATAAACCTATGTACTTAAATATCGACGGTTGCGTTACCAGTCCCTGAAATAGGGTACCTCGATACCTATGTAAATACTTATACATATGAAATTATAAAATATGAAAGGAAATTTAAAAAACCGTAAATACCTACCTACCAACCTATTCCACAGATTTAAAATGATCCAAACATAAATATTTCAACTTTGTTGTTTAAGTTTTCCCACTAATTAACTAAGTTTTACCCCCATTGTAGTGTTTGAATGACCACATCCGTATATTGATACGAATTGATTGAGAAGTAGAGTTTTGTTTTGTTGCGTTTCGTTTTGTTTGATTCTGTCGTTTACATGAAAACATAAACAACTAATTTTATTATCATGTGTTTGAGTTGTGTTTCTGGTTTCTGGGTTTTGATACCTATAGAAAATAAGAACAACCACAGTACAACACAAATCAGGTTCAGAAGTTATCTGCCGTTTAGAATTAAACTTTATATACACAACCAATTTCAAGATATCATTATGTACAATAGATATTACATACGTACAAACATATGTATATACATACATACATACATACCTAAATAAATATGTATTTTGATATACATACATATCAATACACACACACACATTCTTAAAATTCATGCCAACTGATTTCGACCACAAATAAACTATAATTTTTGTATTCCACAATAATGTGTATGCATGTATGTATGTATGTACTTGTGGATCGATCAAGTTCGTCTGTCCAGTTAATTTTTGATTTTTATTTTTAAATGTTTAACAAAAAAAAAATGAAGTCAAGTCTCTGAGTAAGTGCTCTTTTACCAAATGCATGTGTTTATTGAAAATACAAGAACAAAAATAAACATTCGTTCCAACCATCCGTTCATCCATCGTTCGAATAAGAATTACATACATATGTATGAATAAGTTCATACATAAACATCTACAAAAGAACAGACGGACAGACATTAACATCAATGTACGTATGAGTACATATGTATGTATGTATGTATGTGTCTGTGTAATGCACACTATAGTAAGTAATATTACCTTAAAGTTAGATACGAAAATTCTGTATATGTATGTAATATGAACCAAATGTTTTGAATTGTCAGCTGGTTAAATGGTATTGTAATTGTAGTGGCTGTTGCTTTATTATATACGGTGTTGCCATTTGGGCGTTTTATTGCAAAAAGTAAAAGCACGTTTCATCTCAATACATTAATATTTGCTTTTTGTTCTCTGTTGGCTTAATAAATTTATATTATTCTTAAATAAAGTTAGATCGTTAGTTACTGGTTTTCGCGTCCATACAATATCGGGGGGCTGAGAAAACTTGATTTTAACAGACGGACACACGGATATACGGACATGACTAAATCGACTTCCCTATATATCGGGATATATAATACAGAGATATTCTTTATGGGGTCGCAAACGAATATTGTGAAGTTACAAACGGAATGACAAACTTATATATACCCTTGTCACCTGTGGTGAAGGGTATACAAATTTCAATTTATTTTTACTCTTGCTTTAGCTGAAAGTTCCTTTAAGGGAAACATGAAAGCATACCGATGAAGTAGAACATTTTAATTAATATTTTTTTTTTTGCTAAAAAGTTTAGTATATTTGGGAGTTAGCACACATTAGTGTTTATAATTTGGCAACACTGTTTATGTCCCTAGTAGATAGAAAACAATATGTTCGCATACTTTGTATGTGTATGTAAATGTAATAACACAATTATAGTTACAACCATATGTAGTTACTTATCATGCACATACATACATACGTACATACTTAAATGTGTAGTTTGGCCGTTTGGTCTCATTTACTTTACATACATACATACATATTTACATTTTACATGCATGCGATAGATGGTTGGATGAATAATGGCGAGGATGAAAAACACGAAGGCAGTTGAAACGATGCTGTTGATGATCAGGTTTTTTATAAGTGCACGTAAGTATATATGTAGGTACTTTATTTGATTTTGGGTCCAAAACTATTTTTCAAAATTATTATAGCGTGAATCATTTGGTTATTCTTTGTTGTTATTCACAAGAAGTATACTTTAGATAATTTTTTTTTATTTAAAATTATATTCTTTAAGTTTAACTGCGTCTATAGCGAACAATGCATGTAGTGTTGACTTACCTATGCAGAGCTTAGAAAAGGCCCAAAAAATTCTAGAGGTGTATTTCAATGATTTATGTGCTTTGTATGTAAAATATGTGAAATTTACTGCGTGTCAAGTTATGTGGTAAAAAAAATAAAGTTCTTTTTACGATGCAGTGGTTTTAGTTTGTGAACCGATTAATCTACTTCACCCTAAGTTCGATCGATTTATGCTATAAACTATAACCGTTCTTAGAGATAGTGTTTGACAAGAGGGAAAGAACTTAGTTTTGACGTTAAAAAAATACTCTGGAAAGAGCACAATTAACCAAAAATAGCAAACGGACAGTTAAAAAGTGAACGAGCAGGTAAACAAAATGGCATTAAGACTGCTGCCAGAGTAAAAATGTAAAAAAAAATTATTTGAAGTAAATACATACATACATATGTAGATATGTACGTATAGGAAGTTCTTGATGCGTTGGTCACAAACAATCTTTGCACTTTTTTACCCTTCACTATATTTATAAAATAATAATTTATGCTCCCAGCAAAAGTGCATTTGAAAAAATATGCAAAAATGCTTTTTTCATTTATCGTCTCTGGTGTTGATAAGAGATGATGGTGGTGACTGATTTTGGCTGCTGCGCTGGTTATGAGCAAAGAGTTTGTTTGTGTGTATGAGGGTGTGTATTTGCGATCGTGTGTACTATATATGCGATAATCAGCTTTCAAATAGGGATGACATATGGAATTTAAATATTGTATCGTTCGGGTTTTAAAATTGCACCTTTTTGTAACTTAATTGGACCAAAAAAAAATAAATAGAAAAACATTTTAGGTACTCACATACATATGTATATGAGTTTAAACAGGTAGATAAAGATCAAGATGGATAATTAAGAAAACTGATGATGATAAATTCACAACAAATTTGTCTCTTAAATTTTTTAAATTGCAGGTTCGATGGAAAGAAAAAAGATGCGGTAAATGAATGACCAAACTCATCGACGACTAACGAAAATTACTAAATAGGAAAAATGGGGAAGTAATTTATTACCCGACCCAGATGCTATGAGGGCATGGTGATAAAAAAAAAACCTTGTACACCCTATTGGTTGCATTGATCTTGCAGAGCACATGTTTTGCTTTCACGACTGCTGGCTCAACACGTTTAAGGAGATAGAAAAGGACAATTTGGCAAAGTTGCCATTGAGAATCTTATGGACAAAATCACCTAGAACGAGAGAAGTCGAAACGCGGATGTAAAGTGCAAAAGTGCAACGTGCATGTGCTACGTGCTACTAATAAAAATAACTTGTTTAGGGTACGAAACACCTAAGAACTTAGAAAAAAGCCGGTCTTGGAAGCAGACCTAGAGAAAAAGATCGTGTAGGCAGCAACAAGGGATCCGCCTCTTGAAGTAATGCAATAGCGGTGCAAAGGTGAAAACATCATACAAGTCATTTGTGTACTGCTGTGATTTTTAGATTGTAATTTTACCAAACTTGCCATCTATGCAGTCTTCGTATTGTATCTTGTACTCGTTTTTGTTTTTGCTGTGGTGCAGTGCTGTAAAAAGTCGGGTACAATAGGATCTTTTGAGATTTTAACATCTATTTTGTTTATTATTTGTTGCAATGAAACTGGGTTTTTGCTGTTTTTGTTTAATTTTAATATTATTATACTAAGTGTGTTTATGTATGTATGTACATACATATCTATGTGTATGGCTGTGTGTAAAAAAGTTTATATTAGAGGTTTCTTTACACTTAGAAAATAAATGACCTTCAATTAAAACACTATTAGCTAATGGAATGAAGTACCTATACAATTATAAATTTGTTTAATTCAATTTCATTCTTAAGATAAGCTTTTTTATAGTTTATAATAAAAACTTAAGTGGATGTAAAACAACAGATAACACAATTGGGGACTTGGAGTCGTGTTTGCTTTAAAATTAAGCCAAAAGTTAATTTAATTTGTTGGTTATAGTTTATTTGATAATCATAGTTGGGTACCGAGAAGTAAGACGCCAATGACTGAATGACTGATTTGTACAATTTTTATTATCACATCATAGCTTTCAAAATTCTAAATAGAATTATGTATTGATTATATAAATGGTAAAGAGCTAAAAGCACTTAAGGAATTTGTTTTTGAAACTTTAAAATAAATTTTAATCTTGTTAAGTTTTTTATAAAAGAAAAATTTATGTATTTTTTCTCACTGTTTTATTTTACTTCTCTATATGCAGAATTGAGTTCGTACCCCAATTGTTGCATGCATATGGCTGTATTTAAATACGTACTATATACATACATGTGTATGTTTGTTTGTTTTTATTACAACAAATAATATAAAATAAAAATACATACATACATAAACTTACTTACTTACATACATACATATGTAAATGATTTTGTATGCACTTACATACATGTATGCATATGCATTTGTTGGCATATGTGTATATACATACATACATATTTATGTACATATGTACACATATACAAGTTATTTTTTTATATACATATGTATGTATGTATGTAACAAAAAGTGCCTGATATGGATACCCGACAAGATAAAAGAAAACAACAACAACAACAACAAAAAAGTTTATTTTATTTTCAAAAACAATCTGGCTTTATTTATGTATGTATATTTTCCTTATTATTTGTTTGGTTTCAATATTCGTATTCTTGTACTTTTTAATATTATTTTTTCATGTTTGTAAGACACAAATGGGAACAAATGAACCATACGAATACAACAACAACAACAACAACAACAGTAAAATATAATATGAGACATAATTATTATGACTCTGGGTGTCCTATTAAAAATGTGCCGTTCCATAACAAATAAACAAACCAACAAATTAAATAAACAAATAAATAAATGGATAAATAAATAAATCATGTCGAAAATAAAAATTAACAAAAATAAATTCGTTGCTTTAGAATTTATCAAAAAAAAAACTTAAACTTTTTTAAAAAGGAAAGACAGTTAGTGTTACTTACACTAATGCAACTAGATTTACATCAAAATATAACCCTGCAGTACGTGAAGAAGTTAAAAAAACCAAAGGCAGGGTTTATATTTGTTTATCATTAGTTAATTTACGCTTCGCGGACTTGCAGGAGTTTTGGGTTGGCGAATTAGCTCCCCACATGTATATTATATGTAGTGGTGTTTAAAATATTTACAATGTACACGAAAAAGCAGTAATGGGCACAGCAGGTGGATATAAATTTTTATCGGTTTTAAATATTTTACTTTCAATTTAAAAATATATTTGTTCAAAAAAAATTGGTTATAATAGGAATTATCTTTTTGCGTTTACATACATGTACTGTATGTACATATACATACTTATGTATGTATGTATGTATATAAATGATTTTATAGTATCAACAATTTACTTTAAAGTTTTAAGCAATAAAATTATTAAACTCGAAAATTTTTTGTTCCCCACTTTATTAAATAAAATTATGCGGAAAACATATGTTAGTTGTTATTCGTTTTTAAAACGAATCCGTAAATTTTATTAGTTTTACTCTTGAGTATGCAAAAATGGTCGGGTATGATACCGAAAATATTTCATAAAATTTTTTAATACAAATTATTAAAAATTACAAAAATAAGGTTTTAATTTATTACCGGAAAAACTTAAGCTGTTGTTGACTATATATGTTACACAGATTTTAAATACATATGTAAGTAGAATATTTTTATCAGCTCTACTTTTTGAGATATAGCTTTATGTCAAAAATGAAGGCAGGAAGGAATAAAATTATCTTAAAGCTGTGCCTACCTATATTGTTTTGAAATTTGCCCAGTAGTTTTAGAGATATTTGGAAACTTGAGACGTAAAAATTACTTTTTATAAAAAATTTTGAAATTTTTGTTTTTTAAAAATTATTTAAAACTGTGACCTCTTGTTAGATTTTTTGAAAAAATCTAGTAGCTCAAGACAAAAATATTCTACTTATAAATTTGAAATCTGTGTAACATAGGCAGTGAGCAACAGCTAAAATTTATCCGGCAACAGATGTAATGTAAACTAATGTTATTGTTCATACAATTTTAATTTTCTACATATCGATTTGGAAACATTTATCTTTTCCACGAGTTAAATTAATTGAGTCAATTTAACAAAATGTCAAAAAATTGATTAAAAAATAGAACATTTCTGTCACACATATTTCGTCAGACAAAAGTAGACTAAAGCAAGTTTGTTAGTAAAACTGCTTAATGCGTTAAGGTAGCTAAATCAGTTAACAACTACAGGGCAAGTTTATACGAATCTTATGTGACGACTGTCTGTAGTATGACTAACAGTAAAAAAAGACGACCCCAACACTCCTGAAAATTATTACTAAGACTGTCGCCAAAATGTGAAAAAAATAAAAGTTTAAACTACAAAATTCAAGAGTTTCTTGCACTTAAACATTTGCTTAATACATACATACACACGTCTGTATATACATATACCCTTCAAACATAAATAAGCCAAAAATTATAATAATGAAATGAATTTAGTTCATATGTATGTAGAATATAATAAATGTTAATAATAAATAAAATAAAATAAATAAATAAATAATATTTTAATATCAAATAAGCTGGTGCCGGTTTTTTTTTTTTTTTT
>NDXZ01014022.1:0-10643 GCA_003055125.1 Paykullia maculata
TGGAAGACAAAAAGTCATATTTTAGAAAAGTTTAAATTTAGATAAGTCGACCTATAAATTACTTTAAAGTTTATTTTTCCTTTGTTTGCAATTTAGAGTGTCATCCCATTTATGAACTTTCAAACACGTTTAAAAGTGCTATAATAAATATAGACGCTATAACGCTTCTGAATGTGATATAATGTCAATATAACAATTTTCATTGCATCGCTTTAATTTTGGGTCGGCAGGTTGCATCTTTTATTGCAAACCTAGGGAGTTTTTGATCAAGTTTTCTAGTTCACCATCAAAGGATCATTTTTTCAAGGTTGCCACAAAGAATATTGGTCCTTAAACAGATAAATTTGCTAAATCTGTCGAGCATCAACTTAACTGTTTTTTAATGGTTAATCAAAAACCATCACTTAATCTCTTTGTTACGGCCCTATGCTCCTTGTAGGAGTAAAAGGAACAAATATATATATATCACTTAATCTCAAACCACTTGAATTAAAACTCTGTTTCTGAAACGTTTGTTGAATAAAGGGAAGAGTATTTTGGTTTTTTGCCAAATTTATAACATCGACTTTTTTAAGTAAAACCTTAATTTTCGTCTCTGAAATATCTTTGCCTTTAAATGTGGATGATTCTTAAAAGAAGTTAAAGAAAAAAAATTAATCGCATAATCGAATATAAGCATGTACCCAAACTATTTCAGAGCCAAATCGCGCTTATAAAAAAGTTTATGATGGCATTTTTAGCGGATTGCTGCTGAATTCACCGAAAATGCACTAAAATTCGAAAAAAATTTAATTTTATCTCTTATAAGTACTTTGACGGCTTGTATGGATGAAATGTAAAATGGTTGCTTATTTGGGACCGAAAATCAGTTTTTAAATAGTACAGCCGTAAACCATTTAGCAGCTTCGTTCCAAATTTAGACTTAGATAGAACAGGTAGACTAAGAACAAAAGATATGGGCGCATCCAAAAATTGAAGTCGATTTCCTTTGTTCATCTTCCTTCTAAACTAAATTAAACAACAAATATTTAACCATGTACCTGTCATAATTTGTTTAGTAAGAATCAAGAAATTTAAATAATTCGAAATCCAATCATGACACTTATCATGATCAATTATTATCTGCGGACTAAGTATTTTCTGCAGACCAAGAGCATTAGGCTTATCCAAACTAAAAGCCGCTAAAAATGAATTTCACTAAATGTTGGACAAAGGAATTATAAGACCAACCAGCAGCAATGGGTCAAATCCATTTAATAAAGTTACAAAGCTTTATTGCATATGAAAAGTGGAACTTATAGTTTAAAGATCGATGGGTTCATCGGCATTTAGGTTTGATCTTGTAAGCTAATAGCTGCACCATGGTTCTTCCATGGAAAGATATTGCAAGAATGTGTACGTGTCTTGCTTTCACATGCTTAATTGCAAGACAAATTCGGCAGCTGATATGTGTAAAGGACTTTTATTTAAGGGAACTATTTTATGAAGAACTTACGGTATAAAAATTATAAATTGATTTTTCTTAAGACTACGTTGTTGTGTTACTTTGCAATGCCACTATAAAAGTCTATCTAAACAAAAAGTATATTTTATGTTTTAAAATATTTAAAAAACACTACTTCAACTTTACAATGAATAGGACAGGTTTTTTTCTCTGTTTGTTATTCATACTTACCTCCTCTCTCGTTGTGTGTGTGTGTGTGTTTTTTTTTAACATTCTCATATATTTAAATAGATATGTATAATCTATGAAATTTTTCCAAAATAATTAAAAACATTTTGGTTGCTGTTTTTATCTTTGAAAAACTCGAAAAAGTTTTGAATAAAAATTTTAATTATTTTTTTTTCGGTTCTACAAACGTATTTAAATGGCTTTTTGCTAAAACTAGCACTAACTAACGAAAAACAATCTGAATCAAAAATAAAGGCAAAAGTAGAAAAGTTATGCTGGTAATTGATTTTGAAATTGATATGCTAAACAGGATACAAACCAAAAAATAAAATACATACAAAGGATCTAAATGTACAAAATCCTCTATTTAGCATTAAATGTAATAAGATTTTTTATGAAAAGTTTAAAGAGAAATTGTTTATTTTCTCAGTCTTTAAAAAAAAATTGAATTTAATAAACTTTTTTAATTTATTTTATAAGTTTTGCAGCACCTGAGCTTTTTTGCAAAATACATAAATTAAAAAGGAAATTGCAAACCAGAAGATAAAAAAGAAATTTAAGCGAAATTATGTTGAGTGTCAGGTGTAACAGAAATTACAAATTAGACTGCTTGTTTCATATTTATAAATAATTTAATAATGTTAAGCAAAACAAGTAAGAGCGCTATATTTGGTGGTGCCAAATCTTTTATACCCTTCACTACGTGTATTTCCATAAAAATAAAAAATTTTTTTTTGCTTATATCTCGAAATTTTTTTTGTTTTATTTCTCAAAAGGCCTGTCTAAATTCTGATTGTTTGATACCAATAACGCGTCCGTACAACATCGGGGGGCTGAGAAAACTTGATTTCAACAGACGGTAGTCGTTTTTTTGGCTTATATCTCGGTCAGTTAGTAAGCGATTTTACTGGCAAACATCTCAGAAAAATTTCTGATCGTTTGATACCAATAACGTGTCCGTACGGAAGCGTCGTCGGGGGGCTGAGAAAACTTGATTTCAACAGACGGACGGACAGACAGACGGACATGGCTAAATCGGCTTCCCTATCTATAAGGATTCAGAATATATACTTTATGGGGTCGCAAATGAATATTGTAGAAATTACAAACGGAATGACAAACTTATATATACCCTTATCACCTTAGGTGAAGGGTATAAAAATAAAAAATAAAAAGTGAAAAGAATGAGTTATTTGTTGATGCAAAATAATTTATATACAAGATGACCTTTTTATTAGGAAGCGCTTAAGTGCTTTATACTTTTGGTTCATTTTAGGTTTAAATTTTTTATTTAATATTGCATAGATGGGTAAATGGTTAATGAGACCTCATCAGATTCATCCACCTCCTATATAAGACATATTCTTTAGAATTATTTTATTTATTTTCTAAATGGACAATGATCTTAGATCCTGTATTAATCCAAGAATCCTATGTTTTTTTTTTTTTTTGTTTGAAATAGAAGTCTTTTTACTTCCTTTTTACTCCTGTGAGGAGCCTAGAATCTACCAATTATTGCACAAAAATTAAAAATTTAAAATTTCATTGAATTTTTAAAGCTTTAATTGTAAATCCCTATGATTTGTACGAATAAATTATAAAATTGTTTGCTCGTGTTTGTGTTTGATTTTGTTAAACATTAAGCCCTGCACATTTACAGGGATTTTCGTTGTTTAATTTTCAGTTAATTTTGTCAGCATCTTTTTTTTTTTGTGGCTCCAACATTTAAGGCTGAATTTCTTTTCAAGTCATCATTGATTTTTTATAGATATTTTGCAAATTATTTTTTTTTTTATATACAACTGAAATTCTTTTCTATATGAGACTCTATTTCCGCTGAGTTGTATATTAAACAAAAATACAAAATGTTTTCATTTATTTCACTTTTTTGTAGTCGTTTTTTTTTCTGCTTTGACACAATTCCTCCTCTCAAATGGCTGAACTGAACAGAAATAAAATGACAAAAAGAATAATAGTTTTTGTTTTCTCTGTAAACTAAAAATATCCCAACATTGTATATAAAATAGTGTTTTTGCAAAGGCAGCCAAATTCGGAAAACTGAAAAAAAGTCATATAGAACTTTTGCTGAGTTTGGCAAAAAAAAAGTAGAAAAAATGGCAGGAACGTTGTCTCTCAAAGAATGTTGTACATAAACTATAAAAACCTAATATACAAAAACACTATAATAACAAGTGAAAAAAAAAATACTATTTATAAAGTACCGAGAAATTGCCAAACAAAATGTTATAAAGTTATAAAATTGTTATAAAAATTTTAAACAATTTTCATAACAAAGAGAAACAAAATTAAAAAAATGAGCATAATTAAAAAAAATATATTTAAAAAAAAGTAAAACAAATATGTTTAAACGCTGCAGCCTTTAAAGGTTCATAAATAAAGGGGCAGCATAAAAAGGACAGCAAAGTTATGAAGAACTTTTATGTTGAACATTTGATTGGCAACAAATTCACTTACCGCAAAGGAATCGGTTGTTTGTGTGCATTAAACTCATGTGTCTGTAAACAATTTTTTTGGTTTTGCATGATTAAAAATAGTTTTGTGTGCCAGACGCATAAAAAAATCCTTTACGATAAAATCTTGTCAACAAATTAAAAAACAAGTAGAAGCACTGTTCTCGGTTAAGCCGAATTTGTTATACTCAACACCAATGTTGTATAGTGTTTAGTATAAATATACATAAAGAAGATGTGACTAATAGTGGGCGTGTCACACATTTGCCGCCTACTAATAGAAATTTATTATAGAATCATATAAACTAATGTAAGTGCAAACCGCTTAACAAATTAGAGAATATTAATATTTAGAAATATGCCTTTTATATAAGGTGAGCGTAAAAAGGGGTGTGTCATATTAGCTTGCCGCCTATTAATATACATTGAATATATGTAGAACCATAAAAATCCATATATATGCATATTCCTTATAAAAAAAAAATATATGAAATTAAGAAATATGCCTTATATAGGAAGGAGGTGGGCTTTAAAGTGGGCGTATCATATTAATTTCTTCTGATGACTTTAATTAAAAAAAAAACAAAGGGTCCTGTATTTACCTAAACTCTTTAACTAAAAAAAATATAATTTTACGAATACATTTTATATGGGAGGCTGGCGTAAAAGTGGGCGTGCCACACTAATTTTCTATTTTCAATATTACATTGCAAGTTTGCGATACCAAACATTTGAAAAGCATAAACAATATTTTAGCCAAATTTTATCTCTGTAAGTCCTTTCGCTTGAGCCCTTTCGTGCTTGCAACTGACATACAGACAAACGAAACGGGCTGGAACGTCTGATTCGTATAAAGTTTGGGAAAACACACAATGATGTATTCGTTTTGAATCCATAAATTGAATGTTTTTTTAGAAGCGGAACATTTTGAATTAAATAAAGACACAGAAAATCGTTTTTAATATCAAAAAAATTGACTTAATTTGGCTGATAATTTTAAGCTTGATAATGCTGGAATATGATTTCGGGTTCGTGGCCGCCAGGACTGCTACTTACTTTTCGCCTTCAATTCGCCTGTATTTCAGAAATAACGCTTGACTGTAACAATCTGAGCATTTAACTGTTCATAAAGTGAAACAAACGATAACTTTTTCTAGATGAAATGGTGTTTTGGCAATGACCTGGGTTTTATCACAACTGCAAAAAGGCAACTCTGCTTATTGAGTAAAATTTTGATTTTAACCAAGAGAAAGACAAATTTCTCGATTTGAACGATTTTTTTCTAAAGCCAACTTGATAATTTTGCAAACCTCAAAGCAACCGAGAGTTGCTAGATCAATAGTGTTGCCAATTTAAAGTTCTCCGTTTCTGGAAATGGAGTCAAAAAGAATACCTCTTGTGTTACAAACGGTATAACAAAACAAATACACCCATACAGCATATCCTTTTTCTTGGAAGTGTGCGTATAATTATGCTAAAATCTGACTGAATTTGTTTTTTTTATATAAAAACAAAGCCTAATAATTTTTTTATGTATTTTTTATGTTACAGGAAAACTTTTAAAAATAAAACCAAAAATATTTAGTCATTTTAATATGGCGGTATTTTACATATTTTTTTTTTGTTATTGTTGCTACATTGACACGTTTAATATCAGTTTTATCGCTGGTAAAATAAAAAAAAAGTACAAAATAGAAGTAATAAAAAATTGTACTAAAAGAATTTGTAACGTTTGTTGTATTTAATTGAATTTTTGCGTGAACTTAATGTTAACAAAAAATTTTCTTTCTTTTTCTATGTTTGGAAGTAATTAATTGTTAACAGTTTTTTTTATTGAAAAAAATTAGTCTTAATATTTTATATGCAAATAAAATGTTTGAATATAATAGAATTTTCCTATGTTTTCTATGTTGTTTGTCAATACTTTTTTGTACTAGAAGCATTTTAGTTATGTTCTTAATATAAAAGAATTTAAAATTTTTTTTCTGTTTAAATATAAATTTATTTTAAAGTCAAATAATTTTTGACGTTTTCTAAGAAAGATTGAGTTTAGAAAATGTTCTTTAAACCCTAGTTTTAATATTTTCCAAAATATTCTTTATCTCAAATTTTCTACTGAGGTTTTTTGTTTTTATTCTTCTTCTTCTTACGCACTACATATTAACTGCTTAATTCCCTTTAAATAATGGCATTCTTTTCAATTTTTATTGCATGTATTTACCCACGCAAATTATTGTAGACAATTTCTTTTAAATCATATAAATCCCTCTTAAAAATGTCGAAAAAAATTGAAATAAAACACATTCATTCGTTTAGTTTTTTTCTTTCTTTTTTCGTAAGTAGAGGGTGTTAAAGATAAACTGGGTGTGTGCGTGTGTGTATGTAAAAATTTCTCATACATCATTTGAATCTCCTCGGTTGTTAGTCGTTTAGCCTTAATGGTCCAACAAAAGAACGGGCATTGAGTAGGAGCGCTAGTAATTCAGGGGGCTTAGGGTTTTTTTTATTCTATGATTTTGGCTTAACTTTAGCTGGGTAGAGGACAAGTACAACAGACTTAATAAATGTAAATTATCATTACAATACGAGTAGCTTTTTTTGTCTTTTTACTTCTATATTTGTTCTGTATATTTAACTATCAAGTGCTCATTCTTTTGTTGTCTTTACATTAGAAATATTGTCTTGCGTTCTATTTTATTTCGATTTTATTATAAAAAAAAAAATATTTAGTTTCTTTTGTAGGTGGCCATTTGAAAGCAATGTTTAATATAAAATGTTGCTGATGCTGCTATATAATGTAGTTTATCATGAGTGATATTATTCTATGTGCAGTAGTGTGCAATTAAAAAACAATGCACATTTTGGACTTACAATTCCATGATTATTGAAAAAATTTAAGAAGTTTGTTTTGTTTTTGCATTAACCGTCGAACTTTACAAATCTAATTAAATCAAGTTATTAAAAATTATCTATACATATTGGCAAAATATTATGTGTGTTCCGTGTTATCAAAGTACTTGTTTTTCATTTTTATCACTCGACAAACTCGTTTAAACACTGCTATCAGACGTATTCTTTATCCAATCGATTTTTAATTTTTTGCAAAATATTGTAAAACATAGACTGCTTTTAAGTTGCACGATACTGTGTGTGTGTTTTTTTTTTCTTTATATTATACTTGTTTGAAATCTTGATATATGGCTGACAGTTTAAGATGACAATATTCGATTTAGCTCTTCTCGGTTTAATTGTGTATTTTTAGCTTTAGCGGATTCTATTATTATCTATTAGAAGAAGGGAAGTGTGGGGTGAAACTTAATATTACATCATTTTTATTAAGTGGATTGAGTTTTTGTATTCCAACAGCCATAAATTTCTTTGATTAAGAAAATAAATTTCATTTTCCAGCTTCCTAAAATTAAAATAAAAATGCTTTTAATAGAAAAATTCTCATACTTTTTTTAAATTTAAAAGCTAAAACGCCTAATTCGACTGTAACGAATTTTTTAAACCCTCTATTAATGTTGTAAGATACAGTAATTTCATATCATACTTATTTGTTTTCCATTAATAAAATTAAATATAGAACCATAGAGTTCCATATTGATATAAAACCTATAGCGTCAACAGAAAATCTGATATTTTTTTTTTTAGCTAAAATCGGTTAGAAATAATCAGCCGATTTGGGAGATTTTTTAGTTCTTTATTTTCAAGTTTCTTTTAAGCTGTTAATTTTTATACCTTTTGAACCACGTGCAAAGAGTGTGAGTCATGTTGCAGTGGCAAAGTCTATAACGCAAACACTTGAAGCCGAAGTCTTTCTTTAATATTGCTCCATATATGTTTAAGTATATTTAAAAATGTATATTTGTTAGCATTATGTTATGTAATCGGTCCCACTGTGCAACTATAGCTTAGTGTCTTGAAGATTTTTTCAAGGTAAAAACTTATTGTATTCATTTACGTCTGGTTAAATTTTTTTTTTATCCAAATATTTTTCGAATATCTTTAGCACCCTTTTCTAAATATCTCTTGCAGTCGTATAGGACATATTTGTTTTAAAACTTTTGAAGTAAAATTAAAAAAAACTTTGCCAAAAATGTTGATGCATATCTATCCCTAGTATAACTTAGTATATAATGTTTTATGATTATAACTAAATATAAAAATTAATTATTTTTAATAAAACTTTCATAATTGCCAAAATAACAAGGAACAGAAATATTTTTATGTTTGTTAAGAATATAGCAAAGATTTTTGTTTTACCAAATTATCCCCTAAGGATTTTTCAAAGTAAAATAAATGATAAAATTTAAAACGTGCCTAACAAAGCGAACATAGCCTTCATAAAAGGAAATATATATGTATGTAACTACAAAACATCTAAACACACAAAGCAAAAGGCAATTATTCGGTCAACAGTGGGAAGTCGGTTTTCCTTTAGACTGTTTCTTTCTAACAAAACGAATTATGCCTCGAGCCTTAAAAAATTTGTATAATGAAATCACTTTCTAAATCGACTGACACTCTTTCTCTCTCTCTCTCTCTTTGTATATGTATGTCTGTATGTAATTCACAATTATCTTTATATCTTGCAATGTGTATAAACAACATACACGTGGTAGTTTATGTGGTTTATAATGGCTCCAATAACCTGCTGCAGGGTGGATAAACAGGGGGGGTTAGCTTTGCATTTTTGTATATGCTTCACACCCAAGGAGTGTAATTTACACATTTTTTGATAATTTTAGCAGTATGAGAGACAGGAAAGGGACATTTTTAAGTTACTTAACAGCAAAACTGTTAAAACACTAATTTATTAATTAAATATTTATACATAAATTCTAGAAAAAAAGCAATCAAAAATATTTTATAGATATTCAATTTTAACAGACTACCTTCTAGATTACTAAGGGGCCTAAACCAATAAAATCTACATAAAATAAACTTATTAAAATATCAACTTGTCTAACTATAGGCTCTTAACTTATTAGCCCACCCTCGCACAAACAGATTGCCCTTAGTGCTGGTATTTTTCTATATATATGCCAGCTAAACTGCCACTTGATATTATAAAAATGATAAGTCATTTTTATGTGACACTTAAGCCTAAATATTTCGCATTTTTTGTGGCCATTTACAATTTTCGCGTAGATAAAGATGCCAAAAAAAGAACAAAACATTATTTAAACATACTTCCACCAGGGACCAACTAACGTATTTCTAATGTTTTGGCTATAAAGTTTTGAAGAACATTTAAAAGATTTTTGTACAAACTATACCGAAGAGAGAATATTTTTAGGTGGCTGGGAAGGTGGGGTTTTTGTTTTTATACATATTTGTTCATATTTATGAGGGCAACACAACCACAGTTTAGGCATTGAAATTGTTTTGCATTAAGATTTTTTTTGGCATTCGCTTTGCTATGTTGTGGCTCCTAACGGCAGGGTTTCTCAATTATTATTATTATTATTTTTTTTTTTTGATAAAAACAAAAAACAGAATCGTGGCATTCAAATTCTTACACACAAGGAAAAAATTATGAATAAGAATGGTTACAAAACATGATCACGACGAAATAGTTGAAAAATACTATGGTTACTAAAATCATTTTTATGATTGTCTAAAGCAGGGTCGTCCAAACACATACATTCACAATTTATGCTTCTCTCAGTTTTTTTGTTTTTGAGCGTAATAGGTGTTCTCTTATTCCACTGAAAAAAGTTTTTGCATCGTTTTTTACAACTAGTCTTACAAGTGTATTTGAACTGGTTGTTGCAGTTCAGCAATTCATAATGAAAATTGAGTCATGAATATCGCAAATAAAAATAATAAATTGACGAACTTCAGAATATTTTAATAATAGAATAACTGAATATAGTTTTATTTTAAAAAGTTTGCAAATATATATTAAAACGGCTTATGTAGTGCCATTTTTAATATACATATGTAGAAAATGTGGTTATTTGATAATTTTTCATACTCTCCACGACATAAGCGATAATGCCTTTCTATAAAAAATTTATAATTACGGATCACCGTGCGCTGGCTAAGCACTCAGCTTTACCAAAGTAATTTTCGGCAAATAAAAAAGCATTCTCCCATTCAATGTTTAACATTTTGTTGTCTAGTAATAAGCGACTACACAACCTGTGCTTATATGAATGATCAAACCGGACAAAATGTTTTTGTTAATTTTTCCTTTGTATTTGGTCAGTGTTGTCTAGTAAAAAGAGAGGTGAAAATACAAATTATTTCTTATACTCTTTTCATTAGTGTGAGAGCTTTCGCACATGTGCGGTGTTTTGCACGACCCTGGTCTATAGACATTTTTTACGCCACTACTAATTTCATTTATATGGTATATGTGCTCCAGAATCAGTTATATGTTTATCTCAACTATTGACATGATAAAAAATATATTACTTTTAGTTTATGCACGCAAAGAAAAAACATGGTTGGAACATGATCACGACAACCATTGTATTTTCTCTACGAAA
>NDXZ01014025.1:816-11002 GCA_003055125.1 Paykullia maculata
ATGTTGTTTTGTGCACCTTTTAAGGGTTTCCTTGATGGTTTTTTCAATCGAAGGTGTCAATAATTAACGCCTTCTCCTAACTTTATACTTACACAGATGGTTGAATAGACAATGTTTGCAAAACCTTTAATATCTTTTTTAAAGACAATAAGCCAAAATTCAAAAAAAATCATATTATTATTAATATCAATAAATTAAAAGCAACAAAAACAAAATAACACGCCAATAGCAACAAACACATACAAATAAATAAAATTCACATTTGTTCAAAGTACAAAAACAATAAACAAATAAATGTTACTCTTAATTGAATTATATTTATTACTGGTAAAATAATCAAATTTTGCGGTTGCTGTGGAAGGCCTGATTATAAACTGAATTGTGAACACACTGGGAGAATATCTAGTGCAAATTAAGCTTATTTATAATCGTCTGTAAAGAAGTTAAGGTTAAATTTTGAACCAGATGTTTGTATGGGAGACTTTATTTGGCAGTGAAAAATTCGTTTGCAATGAAATCTTGGCTTGCTTTGTATCTTAATATAAAAGACAGGCGGTTAGACATAAAACGACGCAGGAAGTTACAATAACTAATTGTTTATTTACTTAGTTTTGTGTTAAAGAAAATGACGTTCGAGGTTATAAACTTTAAAATAATAATTAAGTTTTGACAAAACTTGAACAGATTAACAAATAATTAATTAACAAACATGTACGATAATTGAAAATATTCAACTGTAAATGTTAACACAAAGTTCGTACGTTGAACATGCATACAAATGATAACACTCAACGACTTAATCTAACAGCGATGCATCGTGAAAGACGTTGCCTAAAACACACAATAATAAGGCAGGAAAGAGTAAGCCTTTAATCAAGCCCGATCATATAATACTTTTCACCAACAGTTATTTACTATTTTTATAAAATAGTAGCGTGACTGATTCATCACCTCACAGCTGCCCAAGAGGTTAAAGCTAGAAACTTGAAATGTACTGCAGGTTCCTCTTCCCGTTGTATATTGTGAAAAAACATATGTTAAGGGGGTAGAAAAGGGTGAAAAAAATTAGGAGGATTAATAAAAATTTTTGGGTGATAGGAAGTTTGAGTAGATGTGCAATAATTTAAAAGAAAAATATGTATTAAATCTGATCACAGCAACATCAAAAGTTATTTTACAACAAATGTTAGTAACAAAATGAGTCAGGATCTTGATTACATTTTCTCGAAATATTCACACAACCCCAACAATTACGTGTAAATCAATAAATGTTTATCGTCATTGTACTGATTGTACTTATCAAGTGGCGAAAAAAGTGATAGCTATCATAGCTCGTATGACATAATGGGGGTCACATTTACTATCTGTTGGTGAAGCTAATTTGGCTAGAAAGCCGTTTAGACGAAATTTCAGCGTCTTCTTAGATTTTATAAGGCCTTAAATTTTAAATGGACAAAGTAAAAACCGTACAGGGTAAATTATTGTAAATTTTGATTGAAAACTGTTTTCATAAATAATAGATTTCAAACTTCAAACAAATGTACTTGTTGTGCCCAAAAAAAAAAAATTCTTATGAATTTTAATTTACCTACGTCCCTGCGTTAAGGTGCTACCAAATTTTGTTCGATGCCAAATGATCGTACTGACATAACGTAATCTTGCATTACCATGTAAAGGCTATTGAGCCTATTTGGGCTACTTTTAGGACTTTCCATATTTCTGGTTTTAAAAAAGGTATTTCAACAAAACAACATTTCGAATTTAACTGGGTCGAACGGAAAATAGGACTAATGGATGGACGTTATAAATCGCCCTTGATGGAGTCTTAAACAAAAGCTTTAATGTGTTTCAAACAATGTGACCAAATTAAATATACCCACTCTATATATATGTTGTTGGTGGTGGTCGTAAAAGCGATTAAGATTAGTGTTGCCACAGTATTAAAATTTTTACATCTCTTAAGGTCTCAATAAACAGTTTATCATTTCGTTTGTAATTTCTGCAATATTAATTTGCGATCCCATAAAGTATATATATTCTGGATCCATCTAAAGTAACATTTGTTTTTTTTTGGCATATAAAATTTGGCACAACCGAATATAGCGCTTCAACTTGTTTTATATACCTTTTTATTAAATTAACAATTTTTGCTTATTTGCACAGACAAAAACTATTGAATTGAAATGAGTAGCCTTTAAAAAGCGGCTAATCATTCCCTTTATAGTAGACAAGTAGTCGTTTCATTTTCAGGTCTTATCTGTAGTTTTGATTTATAGATTAAATAACTCGAAAAGTATTTGAAAAAATAATACGATTTTAAAACACTTAAAAAACAAAAAAAAAAAACTTATCAAAATATGTAGTAAAAAAGTCACCATCTCAACATTGAAATAAATTTTAAAAAATTTTCTAAAATAAAAAGAAACACTTGAATGGCAACGCTGATTGCAAGTCAAACAAACAAAAAAAAAATAAACGTTGGTAGTATTAAACACTAGTTGGAGTTGTCAGTACACTAACGGCCATCCAACCAACACCAACACCAAAACCAAAGAACTCTTTAAAACTCTTCACTTTAAAAAAATTTTTATGTGGGTCAAAAGAAATAAAAACGTAACGATCGAGCGTAATTAAGTAATGAAAACCGGTTCTCGATGCACTTGCCAAAAAACCAGCCAAAATAAACAAATTATTTTGCCAAAAAAAAAAAAATCAAAATCAAAACAAAAACTAAAAATAAAAATAAAACAAAATCTTAATAAAATACATTTAAATTCATACAATTAAACGATAACAAAAAATGTATTTACAGGTACGAGTGCTGCGCACAAATATTTTACTCGTATATTCTGGCCCATAACAAATAAACAACTTAATATTTCTTTTTAGTGCAAATTCAAACATCTGTTAAGCAACACGTTTTCCTCAAAAAACTGTGACATTAAGAATATGAAGCCATAAAAACAGAAATTCAAATTCTAGACTTTAAACGTTTTTAATAAATTAAGTCGTAACTGGCTTGTAAAAACCTGTTGGTCAAACACTTAAGCCTTATACCGGAAAATATCAATTATTTTGTAAATAAATATTAAGAACATTTAAATAAATCTAGAAGAAAAAAATTATAAATCAAGTTTAAATATATTTAAAAATAAAGAATAAAATAATAACGGCAAAAATGAAAAATCCATTATTTAAATGTTTGTGCGTCCAAAGGTAACTGTTTTTGTATTTACGAAATTAAAAAAAAAAAAATATTTCAACGAATTTTTTTTTTATTCCATAGCCCTAAGGAAAAAGTGAAACTTTTGGAAAATTTATGCTGCCTTCTAAGCGAATTTATTGGCACTGGCATGCTTTTGTTTTTGGGCTGTATGGGCTGCATAGAATCGGATGCTTTTGCCAGTAGCAACATAATGAGATCTCTTAATTTCGGTATTGTAGTGCTAATAATAATACAGTGTTTTGGCTGTTGTTCCGGTGCTCATTTAAATCCTGCTGTTACCCTGGCTTCCTATATTTACAATATGCTCTCGTTTCCCATGGTACTCGCTTATATAGTGGCGCAAATATTGGGCGCCATTTGTGGTTATGGTTTGCTTAAACTATTATTGCCCATGGATCTCATACAGGTGCCGGGGCAAAGTAATGCTTTATGTTTGACTGCCATACACTCGAGTATTGCTACTTGGCAGGCTGTTGGCATTGAAATGTGTATTACGGCCACCTTAATTTGGGTGTGTTGCGGCGTTTGGGATCCGCGTAATAAAATGTTTCAGGATTCGGTAGCCATTCGTTTTGGCCTAACAGTGGCTTCGTTGTCGATGACAGCGGTAAGTAGATAAGATTTAAAAAAAACCAAGGAAGAAAAGTTGGTCTTATAAAGTTTAGATATTTTGGGTGTTACTAAAACGATACGTGGGGGTTTTCTTTGTGACTTAAAAATAAAAATATATTCAACAAAGGAATTTAAAATAAAACTAAATTGAAAAAAAAATCAAAATTATATCTTTATATTTATAAACAAATTTAAAACTCTTTAAGGTTTTTATACACGAAAATTTCATACAAATCTTTGATAAATTCATAAATTGTTTATGAATATCAGGGATAATCTTAAACCTCTTGCAATTGATTTACAAAGAGCTTTTCATTTGGTATAAGGCAGCTCGGGAAATGTTGAATTGCAAAAAATTACACATGGCAACAAAATTGAAAAAATTTTAATGGCTTTTAAAACCACTATGCAATTTCGATGTATTGTGGTTGCAGTAGTACAAATATGGTCCAAATTTTAAATTCTATGGTGAAGTTTTTTTTTTAAATTTTTAAGTAAAATTCAAGATTTTTTCTTAGAAGTTTCTCCTCATAATTGATGATAACTCAGAAACGGTTGGTCCGATATTATTAAAATAAACGCAGAAAAAAATTAAATTTACATAACCTTTAATTTGTTTATATAATATGTTTCAATCGGCGCAGTAGTTTCGGAGTTATAATAAAAAATTAAAGCAACAAATTTATTGTTTACGTGAAAATAGCAACTTTTTTGTTTTTAAAAAAATAATAAAAAATCAAAAACGGCAAGAATTGTTCAGTTTTATTGCTTTATCGCAAAGCAATAAAACAAAATAGTAACAAAATGAGATATCGGGCATAAAAATCGATAGATTATTTTTAAATTTATTCACAATTAAGTGAAATCGCTCATATTCACAAAATTTTAGTCAGTCGTCTTTTTTTTGGCTTATTTTCGCCGTTTTCGATTTTTTATTATCTTTGAATTTGAATTTTACTTAAAATTTTTAAAAAAAAAACTTCACCATAGAAGTGTAAAGTTTGACCATTTTTGTAATTAGGTAGCCATGATACATCAAATCAATATAGTAGTTATTCAAGCCTTTTTTTTGCTGTTGACCTGTGTTATCGATACACCCAGAGAAAAAACATGGTTGAGTATGGTCACGGTAATATGATCACAGGCAATTTTAAAATTCTATGATTATTGTAATCGTTATATGATGGCTACAATCATAATATAGTTGTAGTCATATTTGACGTCACTACCACGATCAGATATATGGTTGCAAAAATCATTTTATGTTTGTCCAAGTTATAAACTTTGTTACGGATAATCATATATATGATGGTCTTAGAATATATGATAACCATCATATTTATTATAATTCGTAACATATCCAATAAATACTTAGATCTGCACACAAGTCTATTATAGCACATATCATTTTCTGGTCGTAAAATCATAATAAACTCTATAAATAAACATACAAACCTTAAAACCTAAACAGATAAAAAAAAGGTTATCGTCAAGAATTGTAAAAAAAACTGATAAAATTGATTTCCCTAAAACCATTAAAAAATATATCAGTTTTTATCAAATAAATTTAATTTTGAAAAAAAAAACTAAAGCAAACATTTTATTTAATAAAAAAATAAACAAGTTTAATTGCACTTTGTATCGTAAAAGAATTTTATTTTATTTTGAACTTACAACCCAGATAATTGTTTCGAAAACCAAAAACAAAACAAAAAATAAAAATCGCAAAAAACGTAATTTAAAACAAAAATAAAAGTGTTTGTTTTAGTTATAAAATTAATATGATTAACTTTTGTAGTTGTTCTTTTCTGATAACTATTGGTAAATTTTTATTTGTTTAAAATATTGCTGGTTGATAACAAAATGTGTGTGAAATCATTTAAGACTAGAGTTTTGCTTTAGGAAATTCCTGAGAAAAAAATATCATAGCCTCGTAGCAGTAGGCGTGGTGGCTTTTTTACAAAAACTATATGGATATTAATATATTTTCTGAACTCTAATTGCTACACTTCTTTAACAGTATATTCGTTGCTTTAACTTTTTCTAGGCATAAATTGTTAGAATCGGATAAGACAGCCTGGCCTGATACATCCCATAAGGAACGAAAATGTTATATTATTTTAACTAAGCACTAAGAAACGTTTTTGTTAGTTGGCATATTTAAGTTAATATGTATTTATAGGATCAAAAAATATATATGTCAAACAGATTTGAAATCATTAATTGCTTATTCATCAGTTGCTCATATAGGGATTGTTTTAGCTGGTTTAATAACTTTGACTTATATGGGAATTTGTGGTTCTTATATTTCAATAATTGCAGAGGCCTATTGTTTATTTAGAGAATTGTAAGAAATTAGGGCTTTACATTTTAATTGTTACTATTTAGCCAGAATATAAAAATTTCGTAAGGAAAAAATCTATGGTCAACTAAAAAACTCATATTTTTTATATCAAATTTATTATTAAAATTTTCGCAACAGATAACCAATTTTAAAGAAGACAGATATTTGTAAAAAATTTCTTATTTTAATTCCTTTTCAGGGTCCCTTGACGGGTGCCAGCATGAATCCTGCTCGTTCGTTAGCTCCCGCTATTTGGAACAATCAACTGCAAGATCAATGGGTCTATTGGTTGGCACCACTTTTGGCCAGCATTATATCAGCCAATTTTTACAAATATGTTTTCAAAGGTAAAGTCTGTGAGGAACAAAGTAAAACAAAAATGAATGAAGCTCAAATATCTTGCGCGTAATATTAAAGATTCAAAATAATTTACTTTTTGTGTTTAATTATGTTTTCAAAAGTTTAACATTAAACATTATTGCTACAAATCTCATACTTTTTTAAAGCGGCAGTACAACAGATATGTTAAAATTTTTATTTCATAATTTGGCCTTTACTTTAAGTCATTAAGCTCATAAGCTGTTAAATAAATTAAGTTGTTTTAAGTAAATATAGAAATAAAATTATTAATAAAATCTTTACGATAAATGTATTTGTATAAACTAATAAACGAAATGTTGGGGCATTTTTATGCCCAAATGTTAATAACATGAAACTTTAAATATCTTTTTGATTTATTTAATTTAATTTAAATTAATTTGTTTGTTTTGCAAAACAAAAACATACATGCATTTGCATGTTTTTAAAAATAAACACATTTTTTAATTTTAAAAAAAGAAGCTAAATTTTTTAATTATATTTAGATCTCATTTAAAACGTCACGCCATTAATTATAAAATTCTTTATGACATGACAGAACAAATTAAACAATTTTTTAACAACAACAACAGGTAGCCTTAATTTAGAAGAAAATATTTTGTTTTTAATAAGTAAATTGTTGTTCAAATAAAATTCAGTTTCCCAATAGAAATTTTATTTAAAAAACCTAGTGAAAATAAAAAAGAAAAGGAATAAAAAGAAAATCAGTGTTAGAACTAAAGGAAAAAGCTCCATTTAAGCTCCATTTAAGCTTATTAAATTTATTTATTTTTTTTTTTTTTTTATATAATATTGAGGACCAAATTTTATATCGGCAAAACTAACTTCATATTAGATTGATATCTCCATGACTTAAAAGGCCCTAGTATCTTAATATCCCCAACCTACAAACCTTTCAAGGTCCATTGTAGATAATTTCTAAATGCTTAGTCCAGACTTTTAAAAATTTTTACACAAATATGTATATATTTTTTTTTTGATTAGAGCTACATGATTAAGTCCATCCGGGCTTTGCATTTTTTTTGTATGCATTTCTTTATAATCTTCTATCTAATTAAAATCTTTCGCAAAATTTAACAATACATATGAGAGGCATTTAAAAAAAAAAACTAAAAAATAATTTTTGTATTACGTTTTTGCAAAGATCTTTGTAACAGTTTCAAGATTTAATAATAAATAACAATAAATATTAAACAAATTTATGATTACATTTGTGTTCCGTCTATCAAATGCAACTAACAGATTACAGCTTGTGCTGGACATAAATTTTTAAAGATCTTCAAGTAAACTGCAATATTTCATTAGGAATTTTGTTTGCCACTCGCTGTATTTAATGATAATTGCGGCTTTATTTCAGACTAAATATTTGTTAAGAAACAATGAAAAAAAATATATAAAAAAACATCTTAAGATTACGACTTTGGTTGTAACGATTTAACCACAGCTCAATTGGAATCTTACTTCAGACAAACACTTTTAAAAAAGAAACTAGATTTTTTCAAAAGAATTAATGTTTTTATACATTTTTTTCTGTTACTATATTTTTTTTGTTTGTAACTTTTTGCAATTTTTGTTCAAAATTTCATCAGTTTAGTTGTGTGAATGGAAAAGAAAACCACATTTTCTAAATTTCTTGTTTAAAACGCATTTAAATGTGTATAGAAAAAGAGACAAGCAAACGTGTTGTTTTTTAACAAAACAGTTAATCATTTTTAAACGAGTGCAGCAACGTTGTAACAAAACTGACCTTTAAAAAAATAAATACTTGATTATCACGCTAAACAATTAAATAAAATTTTTCGTCTTTTTACGACTTAAACTATAAATAAATAATTGTAAATTATTGGAAATTGTTAATTTTATTTTACTACTTGAATGTCTTAAAAGTAGATTTGTATACAATAAAATAATAAACATATTAAGTCTAGTTGTTCTGCAATATCAAATATAATTTTATTTAAAATTTCTGTTTTTTTTTAATTCTTCACTTAAATTTAAAGCCGACAAAAGGTTTAATTTATTATATTTATTATAGTCAAGAGTTACTCTTAATTTAATATAAAAAAGGTTTTAAAATTGCCTAATGTGAAAAATTAGGAAAATATTAAACTTTACATGGTCACATTGGTCAAATATTCTACGAAAAAAAAACGTAACTGCTAAAAGCATATTTTTACTGCTTTTTTTTCTTGGGAAATGTATCTTTAACATTGTAAAAACATTAATGGATATTTTTATTTGATTTATTTTTTAAGAGCAAACCGCTTAAAAAATTGTCAACTTACTTTTAAAAACATATTTAAAATCCCTAATAACTTAAAGCCGGCATAACCTTAGTCAGGGATTTTTTATGAAATTCCGTATTTATAAAATTTTTTTAAAATTATATTTTTAAGAACTTGTATATGTTAAAACTAGTAAAAATTTACTTTGAAACTCATAAATGATAATTAAGATTCAGCATGGCCGAACAAAGAATTCATACTTGTTCGTTATTTCTTTTAAGGCCATTTAAACTGGGGCCTTGCATCTCATATTAAAAAAAAGAAAACAATTTTTCATAATGTTGAAAAATAAGTGGTAGAAAATCTAATGATAAAAAATATTTTATTCACAACTCATGAATGACAATTCTATGAATTCGCAAAAGGCCCTAAAAGATGGTTTCTTTACATTTAAACACTATTTAAATATCATTAGAAAATATTCTTTATTTTATTTGAAATGAAATATGATAATAGATTTAGTTCATAACACTTTTACTAATTGTAGCTTCTTATTTAAAGCTTTGCTTTGTCTATCTGGCCATCTGTCTCTTTGCACAAGTGTGCAATTTTCAACACAAACACTTAAATGAATACTTTAATCGCAAGCTTTGCAAACACTTGCTTTAACAATAAAAGTTGATTGAACCTGTTTTTTTTTAAATAATAATTTTAAAATTTTTGGAAAAAAAATTTTGATGAAAATTTACGCTTTTTAATCAAATTTTTTAGCTTAAATAATCAGCTATTTTGTTTGTTTTATTTTTTGTTGAAGAAATGATCTTAGAATCATTTGAATATTACTGTTTTGAATCTTAAGTAAAAACAAGCTTAAGTAGCTTGAAATTGTATGAAATGGTGATCAGAAATTTTTATTTGGGTTAAAAAATACGGCAACAGACCAAAGCATAAGCATTTTTTTTTATGTATTTGCGTTTTCGATGAACTTTTCACTGATAGTTTTTTTTTTTAATTAAGCCCACTATCAGTCACATAATGTTGTTATTATCCATTAAATATATATATAAAGCGTGATCAAATTCAAGAATTTTAACATTTAAAAAATATGACCACAATTAGAGCGACAAACGTTTATCTCTTTTTTTTGTCCTCAATTCCTGTAGTGTAAATAAAGTTAAATAAAATTTTTAGCAGGATAAGTCATAAGAATATGTTGTTTGCGATTATGCCAATATCTGTCTACCATGACCAAAGTTTCTAGGTCAATCAAACTTTTCATACGTTAAATCCGCAGAAAAGTTTAAATATGGTTATTTAAAAATTAATAACGTTTTCTTATTCATTGTCAGTATCTCAATTTATTATGTTAAATATGTGTTATTGTTTATTATTGAATTTTAG
>NDXZ01014032.1:0-10920 GCA_003055125.1 Paykullia maculata
TCAACCATGCTTTTTCTCTGGGTGTAGTGAAGGGTATATAAGATTCGGTATAGCCGAATATAACGCTCTTACTAGTTTTTAAATATTTTATATCTATGTATATACCGAAGAGAAAAAGATTTCAAATATTACTTTTAATATAAAAAAAAAATTTTGAAATTATCTATTTAAAACCTATATATGTTAAACTTAGTTACTCAGTCTACTAAAATAATGTTTATTTCCCCCTTGAATGACGTTGACATATTTGTGTAAAATAAGCTTAAACCGAAACGGTTTCACATTAAAATTATTAAAATTTAAATTTAATATTCTCATCTTAAGACGAAGAAAAAGAAAATGATTACCTTAAAAATTTATCATTAGTCACACAACTTGATGATAAGAAATGATCGAACTTAAGACAACACCAAGCAACTTCAACAATACTCGATGTAATAAAACCCAACTGCCTAATGAATTCTTGAAAGAAAAAAAAAAAAAACGAAAAACTCAAGGTGTTATTCATTGCCCTATACGTTTTTGTATGCCTTCATATTAGTGAACATAGAACAACAAATTTAATACGCTTAAATAACTCTTACAGCTCAAAGCTAAAAACAAAGACTCCATAAAAGATTCTGAATGCGCCAGGCAGGCAGGCAGTGCTGCTTTAAAAGCCGCGCTAAACCAAGACACATCTCACACCTTAAGAAACACTACCACCACCAACATCAACACCAAAAATAACAACAACAGACATCAATGTAACAGACAACATGGTTAAAATGGATATTTTAGTTAGAAAGAGTACGGGAGTAGAGTAAAGATCGAAATGTGTTTGCTGTGGCCGCTTAAAAAGTCTCAGAACATTTGCCGCAATACGCGTAGCAAAGTCTATAATTTTGTGCATGACTCTTCCCTTTATGATCTTTTTCCATCTGAGATTTTTATATTCTATTAGAAATCCCAAAAGATTGCGTAAAAAATTCTTAATTATGATTAATGATTTGGCACAATTTTAAGTTTTTGTTCTTTTATTTCGTTCTCAAAATAAATGGTTTGTTCGAAAAGAAAAGAATCATTAGTGTTGAACAAAAAATAATATTTATTCCATGAAGGTGTTTTAACATTTTCATTTATACTCATTTAATTCAGGTTTTTACAATTTGGGTTTTTTGTGTTAATTATTTAACTGTGATGATATATTGTGAGTCATTTTTTTTAGCAGATGTTTTAGGATCGAATTTTTTTTGAGTTTTATTGGAGATTATGATGTCAAAAGTACAAATATTTTGAATTATTTTCAGATACAGTACAGGGTGTAAGTTTTTTACATAAACAACAAGTTTTCTTTGCAAAGAATTTTGCGATCCATTGGCCAGTATTGTAAGCAAAATTTTAAATATAGGAAACAGGCTATCTTAATATATCAGAGCTTATTTATGGCTATAAAGTCTAACCCCTATATTCATAAACAATTTATAAATTTATTAAACAAATTTTATATGAAAATTTCGTATAAATTTCAATAAATTTTAAAATTTATTAATAATTTATTAATGAATTTTATTCTGGCTTAAAGTTCCTATATTCGAAAGTGTGATATGTTGGGAATGTTATTATTCTATATAAAAATTTAGTTTTACCATATGAAATTAGCCGAGTGGAATTCATTTTCGAAACCAGCTACGATTTCATCGTCAGCACTCTTTTTCCCATCGGTACTACTGTTATTGAATGTAAATTTTATCTATTTAAGCTACAATATTGTAGGAATAGCAACTGGAACTTGCTCCCTCATATAATCAATGTTGAGGTGAGACAGAACCATATTTACAATTTTACCATATTTATTCTCCTGTCATTTATCACATATTATATTATACCTGGTTATGAAATATGAAAATATGACAATTATTTATTATGAATGTGAGGGTAAAAATTTAATCGTCTGTATTAATATTTTGGATGCTCTTTTATTCTTAAAACCATCGAAGATGTTATTTCTAAATATTATTCCCTAGTAAATTGTAAAGATTTGTAGTAAGTCTGCTGTTTTGTATTATTTTCTTGAAGATTTCATACGAAGGCCTTTAAAAGAAAATAATAAGCAATTAAAAAGCTACAGCTTTAAATTGGTTTTAAAATAGAGTTGTAGAGAAGTTCTTTGCAGACTACTCTTAGTGTAGAATTTCTATCTATAGGCCAATTTTTTTGGATTGCCTTTAGCGTCATTTGAATAAACGTTGCTTGATGCGTGGATTTTCTATGTAAGGCGGTGATCGAGATGGGTACCGAGGTTTTTAACTTTTTCATGTTGGGGCATTATTTAATAATCGAATCGAACAGGAGGACATGAATGTGAATGTAATTATTATGTGAATTCATTTCTGTTCATTAACCTTTATTCTCTATGTTCTAAGCCATCCTTTTAACTAGAGATTATGATTCTGTAAAAGTTTAGACGCTTCTTAAGAATTTTCGTGAACGCAGGAAATGTTGATGTATGAATACGATTGTAAGTTGGTAAATCAGATACATATACATATAGTTAATATTAAGTAGGTCCCGATATGCTGCCTTGTGGGACTCCACTTTAATAGTCTTTAGAGAGTTTTAAATATTTCCTTTCCTATATAGCTTTCTAAGAGGTATCTGCCTGGGCGGAGTAAGATTTTTTAACCAAACAACTAAAAGTTGTCTCATTCGCTTGCGATTATTTTTGAGTAAAGTATTTATTTTTAACTTTTAAGGATAGTGCGAAGTTGTTAATCAATTTAAGTTGTTGCGTTTGTAATAAATTTTGCAAAATGACATTTTTGAAAGAGCTTATTGTTAATGATGTGAATACCTCTACTGTTATATTTACACTTCACTGTACATTTGACGCGGCCTTGAAGAGCCTCACTAAACCTTTTCGTAAGTTTCCGAACAACACGATTGGATTACTTGTGTCTAGCCGACAAAATCTATTTGCAATTGTTGTTTGCCAGCTAAAGTAGTTTTCGATTGTGCGAGTAGTAAATACTTATTCGCCATTACTTTGTGTAATACAATATTATCCGCCTTTTTGTTTAGTGCAATAATTTCTTGTTGCAAATACTTTTGGTAAGATTGTCGCAAAAACAAACGATTTCTTTTGTTGTTGTTGTTTCTGCTGATTTGTTGTGCTACAAAGTTGCGGCAATTTTCCGCTTGTCAAAATAACAAGTGCACACAAAATGCTTCAATGATCAGAGAGAGATGGCTTAAAGCTATCCCAATAAATATCATCATCATCAGCAGCAGCGACAGTATCTTGTATGCGAAAGTTCATTTCGGTTTCCTTCTTAAAGTTTTGATTGCAGTTGTATTGTGTCTTTAAAACAACAGGAGAAAAAACTATTTGTTTGCCAGTTTAGGTTTTCTCAACATTTTGTGGCTTTTGAATATTTTGTTTTTTGTTGTCGTTTGAATTTTGCAATTATTTGATTTTGATTTGTTTTCCACTTGAATCCACTCTGTGGTTGCCTACAAACAGCAAAACGTTTCATTTCGTCTCGTTCGGTTCGCTTTAATGCAATTCAGCTGTAAATAGATAAAGTTACATTAATTTTATTATTTATTTTTATGGTCATTATCATGACGACAATTTGTTGTGGATTTTTTTGCCTTGCTGTTGAAGTGGCTGGCGGTTTGGTTTTTATTTTTCCCCGAACTATCCATCCAATCATCCGTTTACTTTGCCAGTCAGCCATTGAGGCAGTTATTCATTCACTTACTTGATACTTAGTTTGATTATATTGACATTTGCACTTTTGCGGTTTGTCCGTCTCTTAGCTAAGCTCGGGGCTTAGCCTGTCTGTCTTTTTTTTTTTCTTTTTAGCATACCGCCACTTCGAATGCACTATTGTCATGATGCCGGCTTGACTTCAAACGTTGGCCATAAAATTGTTAATTTTTTTTATAGGAAGTAATAATTTTTTTACATTTTTTTACGATTCATTTTTTCTAATGATAACAACTCATTAGGATGATGATGGGGTTTTTTTTCATTTTAATGTTTGTATTTCGCCGAAGGAAAAAGTTTTGTTTGATTAAGTTTCAATTGAATTGAGAAGTTAGAAGGAGGAAAAATATTATTGAACGATATGAGTTGGCGTTTTACTTTCACTTTTTATTTTCTAAGGAAAGTCCTATGAAGCATCAATTTGAATTGATTTTGATTTTTACTTTTTTTTAGTAATGAAACAAAAATCTGAAAAAAAATTATTTTAATATGATGTACAGAAGGGGCTTAACTATTGAAATCTTTGAAGTTTTGATTAGAAAACACAGCTATTTATGGTGGTTTTATTATAGAAATTATAAAATGGATAAAAAAAACATCATTAGGAAAATGAATTCCATATAACAAAAACAAAACAGTTCAATTAAAAGCTTGAACTTAACTTAATGTTTAAAAGTCTCCTTTAAAAATAAAGGAGACTTTTAATATTTAGGGTAAATCCTGACCAAAACTAAGCTGTAACGGATCTGAAAAATGTAACTGAAATAAATTTATTTAAAGATTAATTTTTTTTAAACCTTTAACATTTCCATGACCTGCTTAGACTGCACTTTAGATGCTGCTAAAGTTTTTTTTAACATATAATTAAATTTATCTATTAAATTTTAGCTCCATATCCCCTAAAGAATTTCCCTCTAGAGATATTGAGCAAGTGTGCATAAGTAAGATTGTTTTCGTTAGTAAATTTTTCATTCTAGACTTAAGATTCAATGCCAATTATGGCGTTGAGATAAAGCAGTTTTACCCATTTTTGGTAATTGTGTGGTATTTAAGTGTTTTGTTAACAATTTTTATTTTCTAAACTTTGTATGACAGCCTCAGCGGGGATTTAGTAAAGTAAATAAGTAAGTAAATCGTTAGTATTTCTTATTTAACTACATACTTAAAAATCACAGAAAAAATTGTGCTGCTTATAATAAAAATCGGTAAAAGTAAATAAATAAAAAAATAGCCATAAAAAATACATTTGGTTAAATTTAAACATGTTAATGCCGCTTGAATTTTTATGAAGTTGTATTGGAAAGAAATGCTTATTTTGCCATTTCGTCCTAACAAACATCATAGCACAGGTTAATATGGTTGTAGGTTTTGTTGTTTTATTTACAGTTGAGGTTATTGCTGACGGTGCAGCAAAATAATGTAGCTATTTTATGCTCATCTCATGTTAAAAACAAACCCACCCGTTGTGTTTAAAGCTCTAAATGAGTTTAGCCAACAACTTTGACTGACATTTTCGCCAAATATGTTCGATGAATCTTTAACAGAGTTCTTGTAATAAAATATTGTCTAAACATGCCAAGTCACATGACTGCACGGAAATGTCGGCAACAACTACATATTTATACTTTGTATGTGCAGCAACATTGGGGATTTGAGTAAAATAAATATTAATGTTAAAGGGTTGCCAGTTGCTTAATGCGTTTTTAATTCGTAAAAAATAGATATTGGTTTAAAGAAAATTTAATATACATCAATTGGTCAATTGGTAAAATTTAAGGCAAACGAACTTTTCGAATAATATTTGTGTTACATTTTTAAATTGTTGGTAAATTTTTTAATTGTAGAATATTTTTGAGAGACTTTATTTTACAAATATTATTTTTTTTTTTAAGATAAATTAACTATAAATAAAAAAATAAACTAGAGACAAATTTTTATATCAATTAGAAAATGTTTAAAAATTTTTTTCTATAACCCCAACTGTTGCTTATACTAAAACTATTATAAATTTTCCATATATAAAAAGACTTCAGTAAATACTTTAGAAAAATGTTGATTTAAGAAAGATGAATTATGTTTTCTTTTAATATCCAATACATTTCTTAATTAAAAAATAAAAAAAATTATATTTATATTAGTTTTAAAAAATGTTTAGGAAAGTAATTTTTTTGGACAATGTTGCCATATTTAATAATAAGAATATATTCTAATAACATATATAATTTTTTTGAAAACTTTTAAATATTTATTTATGAAAAACGTTTAAATAATAAATTTTTACCACCTCCTCATATATTTACCAGGAGTATTCACTTCATTGCTTAAATGCCTTCTTATCCTCTTAAGCTTTAAATATCATATGAAAGTTTAAGAGTTTAAGAGGTATTAGAGGCATTTAAGCGATTAAACGAATGCTCCTTATATAATAAAATATTTACTCAACAATTAGCCATTATTAGAATTTTTATTAAGTTTCCACTATTAAAAATTTTAAATTTCTAGAAATTTTCGACATATTTTTTTAAAAATTTTTTAATATCCCATTTATTTAAAAATAAAATAACATCAAGCAGCAAACTTGTTTTAAAAAATTTCAATAGAATTTATCTTTCAAAAAAATCCTTGAAAAATTGTTTATTAATAACAATTTTATGCAAAATTCTTTACTTAAAAATAATTAGCTAGCTACCTTCGTTAAAGAAATGTTTTGCCAACTGTATTTGTTAAATATTCTAATTAAAATTTTACTTTCCATAGTTTTCTATATTGCAATAATATGGCAACATTTTCGCCCTATGTGCAGTCATTTGACATGTGTATGGAGTATTGATGTATTACAAATACAACATCTCAATGGGGTATTAGCGTTTATTTTATAATTTTTTTTTTTTCAAATAAAACTTAATAAAAGCCACGCAAAAAACCCTTTAACATAATAATGACGTGCATTTATGCGCGTGGTTGTGTGTTTTCCTGTGTAGTGTGTTCTTTCAGAATTTAAGTAGCTTCTGTGAACACATGGTTGATTTGTTTAATATCTTCTTTATTTATGTTGTCGATATTGTCGACAACTATTTTTTATGATGAGTTGCTTTTGTGGTTGTTCTTTGTATCATCATAAGAATATACTGGTTGTAATGTATGTAGATCTGGGTAGATGATTCTAACAACCACATCCAGATCCAGATATATTTACTTATATATTCCATGTTCTCAGCATGTGGTACATTATTATTGTTGTCAATTACTCTGTTGGTTACTTTTCTTTTCTTAATAGTCATCATCATGCAATTGATATTTGTTTTTGTTTTTCCTCTTGTTGCTTCTTTTTATTAGTTTTAAAATGCAATGTTTTTCATTTCGGTTTCGTTTGTTAAGTAAAACTGCAAAATGTTTTAAAAATGTTGTTGTTAATAATAATATGAAATATTTTTATGGTTGGCTAATATTTTAGTTTCGTTTTGAAAGTGAAATTTTATTGTTGGTTTTTTAAAGTAAAAGCTGTTCAAATTTTATTAGTTTAAGTGAAAATATGGCTTACAAAATTTTAATTTTTATAACTTTTTACTAATCTCCTTATTTGTAAATATTTTTAAAAGAAAAAAAAGCACACAGAAAAAAATGTAATTTATAAAATAAGGAGCTTTATGATCAATAACATTAACGTTTTTTAACCTAAAACTTGTTTTAATGTTCGTTTTTTAGCTCTCAAGTTTGTTGCTTAAGTCTTTTGTTTTAGTTTATTACAACAAAATTTTTACTCTTATCAAAGTTAGTCTTGGATTTTATTTCTTGAATAAACAAAAGTTATTAAAAAAAAACTAAATAGAAAAAATTATAAGTATTGGGGGACGCAAAGGAAAGATCCTTCTTTAACGCAATTTCAGTAATTAAAAAATATCATGAGATTAAAACTATTGAAACAATTTTAATTGTTATAAGTCGGCGCATTATCTATTGGGTAAAAGCACATACACATTTTACCAAGTTTGGAGATATTTGTGAAACAAAAAACAAAATGTCTTTAGTCAGCATTGACAGAAGTTTGTTACATACTAAGACATTGCCAATGTGCTTTAAGAAATTAAGTTAAGTAAAGATATAAACTTCTTACAGCTGCCTTAACAGCCTGGTTACTTAGCTTGATTTTTAAAAAATCGGACCTAAAAAAGAAGTGGATCTTATTAAAAACATTAAAAGCTAAAATGGTTGTGCTATTTTTATTTTTTTAATTTCTCCCTTACTCCGTCCTCACTTATTTTATGAACCACAACAATAATATATTGATCTTTTGATTTCTAAATAATGAACTTTAAAAAACCAAATTATATTCCAATTAACAACACAAAGTCCGAAACTAAGACTTAAACAAAAATTACTACTCCACGTAGGCCCTACCTTTAACAATTTCTTACAGAAAAGTGAAAAGAGTTTTTAAAAATTTGTAAGGTTTATTTTAAAAACAGGCTGCTGCTTACTTTAGCCAAAGAAATGTCTTTAGAATACATCTTATCAAAAAGAGAACTTTAAGGTTTACTTCTCCTTTTTTTCGTTAGGTCAAAATTATAGGTTTTCCTTAATTTCCCTTAACATTTATGTCGTAAAAACAATCAAATAGATTTGTTTTTTTTTTTTTTTGAAAAAGTTTTTTAAAACCAAAGATGTTTATTTCTTTCCGTGTGTTTAGGTTTATCGTTTGTTATATATTAACAATAATGTATTTTATAATAATTTGTTTTAATAACAAATTCTACGGAGAATCATTTCTTTAGGGGTAAATATTATTTAATTTGTTTTTATTTTCAAACAGCATTCCATGTCAGTTTATTTTCAGTTGAAGTAATTACTTTTAATTGTTGACCTTTTTTCTGCTTTCAATAAAATGTTAAAAGTTTTATTTTACTTTTTATGATTCCATCATACGCAAACTTTAAAAGTATGAAATAAATAAAACCCCTTTTGCGTAAGAACTTCACCACATGTACATAATATATGTACTACAATAATATATATGAATGTTTTAAAACTTACACACAAACTAAATATTACTTCTAAGTATTGTCTGTACACATTTGCAGCAGAAGGCAGTAAGCAATCGCATTCCCATTCACCCATCATTGGCTACTGTCACGCAAACATTGTGTCATATTTTTGCCATATTATTTTTTTATTGCAAAAAAGTGATATAAACGATTTTAATAGCACTGAAGAACAGAAGTATCAATAAAAGTATTTAAAAGAAATTATTATTAGAGGCGATTTTCTTTCGTCTTTCTTTAACTGCAGATATTTGTTAATTTATCAAACAAAAAAAAACGGTGCAATTAATTTAAACATATTCGTAATACTATGGGAGAGTTGTGGATGATATCGGCAAGGAATGATAAATGATGAGCAACTGCAATTGCTTGACCATATGAAACACTAAACACTATTAATGCTACACATTAAAGCTTTCCTAAACTGATGTCTATCATGTCCGTTAAATGTTCTGCCGCAATGCAGTGCAGTAAAATGCAATACACTGAAGCGAAGAAAGAGTTTTGCATTAGCCGAAGAATGAGTAAATAAAAGAGGGCGAAAAAAGCCTGCTGTTGTTCACAATGTTGAAAGCTGATCGACCAACTGGATACTTGAAATTTTATGTATGTATGTTTGTTAGAATGCAACATGTTATTCGTTTGCAAATCATGCAGTGCACTGTGGGTAGCTTTCATTTTGTTTAAGAGTATTTTTATTTAAATATATAACATGTTAAAACTTTTCAAAAATTTGGTTTAAAGGTCAAAAAAGATAAGAACCAGTAAGATGCCTAAAGATCACCTTAAGTCTCAACGAATCAGGAAATTTTCATATAAATTAAAAAATTTGCATATATCTGACCTTTGACCTCTGTGCGCGCCAATTAAACGTTGTCCGATTTTGTTCAAATTTTCAGCACTGAAGTTTTAGATCTAGTGTCACAATAATACGTCCGGCAGTCTATGAAATTAAATTTTTAAAAATGGCTGTAACCCTAATGTACATACATGTATGTATGTAATTGTACAAAAATTTCAATAAACTTTTTATTAATAAATAAATTTCTATTTAAACAAATTTTTCTTAAAAGTTTTCAAAATTTGCTGTTTTAAAAAAATTTTTATTAAATTTTTTTTTTTTATGAAAACTTTACCAGACATTTTTAATTAATGGAAAATATTTGAAAAAATCTCTTTTTCATAAGATTTTTGATAAATTTTCCAACACTCTTCAAAAAATATAAAAATTTTTTCTATGGTTTTTCTTCCAAGATTTTTTTCTAAATCATTCCACTATGTGCAGACTTAAACAGGCCCCCAATGGATTTTGTATGTTTGTGGCATTTATTAGTGATCTTTTATTTATTTATTTTTTTTTTTCTTAAAGCGGTAATTGTTAAAAGTACCACACTCTTTTAACTCATATGCTCGTTCATTCATTCAGTTATTCGTTCACTCAGTCATTTCAATTTAACGGCCGCTACTGTGTGCTGTGACGAAAGACAAAGATGAAAATGAACAATTTTATGATAATTATGATGACAGCATGTGTCTTTTCGTTGCCATATAATTTTAATTAATGCTATTAATATTTGCGGATAAGTAATCATTTTTTTTTTTACATAATTTTTTCATATTTCTTAACAAATGAAAGATACAACACATTGAATGAGTACGAGAGTACAAATATGGTGGCAATAAAGTTGTAAACGAAAATCCGATGGATGGATGGCTGGATGGTCGAATAGTTGGTGGACTTTGTAGTACCTAGTTGGTTTGTTAAAATGTATAAACTTTATTGCCATCAATTTGTTTTTATTAATTAAATGTTTTTTCGTGCCCGATAACTTTTAGTATATAAAAAGCTTGTTGGTGTTGAGAACTTTCATCAAGTATTGAATTTTTAATTGATTGAATAAAGGTAATAAGTATCTCAATTTTTATTTTGTATTTTTAAATTTGATTGCAAAAGATAAAATAAATAATCACATAATACAAAATAAAATAACCGAAAGGGATTTTGACTTGTTTATAGAGTCATCGATTGAAACGTTTTTCCTTTTATAAACAATTTTAAATGAATTTTCTATTTATAGAAATGTTTATTAAAAACTTTTTCTTTTTCATATGGTTTTTACAGCCGTTTTT
>NDXZ01014034.1:2135-12936 GCA_003055125.1 Paykullia maculata
TTGTTGCCATTGATGACAATACAAAACCATAAAAATTTCCATATCTTAACCAGCAGCAGAAATAGCAGCATTTAACATATTTACTCGTATGTTACTGAAAGTATGCCACATAATAATTGCAGTAAACATCATAACAAACTATTTTATTTTCCTGACATATTCGTAATGTGTCTGTCTGTCTGTCCGTCAGGTAGTCCATTATTAAAAACATACCCAACAACCTTAAATTATACACGCTGTGAATTTTATTAAGTACTTATCAACCACCATATTTAAGCTTTCCTAAAATGTGCAACAACTGTTTTTTAAACTAAACTAAAAACTTTAATTACATGGTGGGGGTTAATGAACATCAGAATCTAAGAGTTAGTTACTCGTTTGGATATTGAAAATTAGCACATTTGTTGTTGTCTCATTGTGCCTGGAGATTATTAATTTTAAGTTGTAATTAATAACAAAACTACATGTAAATGTAATTTTAACTTTAAAAAAATATATACATATATCGAATTGTGATTCAGTTTATATATAACCAATTTATTTTAAAATATTTTTTAAAGAAAAAGATTTTGAAATCGAATAAGATCGCATGAAAATGGTTTAATTTCGAGCATGATTTCGGGCCGACACTGCTGACTCGTACATTGCTCGTACTATGTGTTTCGATAGTGAATTGTGAATGAAATCAGAAACAAATAAAGAAAATATAAAAGAGATATGTGCATTAAATATTTTTCACAAATCTAGAGTATAAAATTTTATTTGGCAAATTGTTTGCATATATTAAAAAACAAAGTGGTCTATGGTCATCCATTGTCGTATTAAAAGAAGATCTCGAGGTCAGAAATAAAGATCTTAGAAAGATTTGCTACATAACACATGGAAAAATTCACGGAAAAACAGAATATAGACTTGGCACATACACTATTTATTTCTTCAGATCCTTTCATTACCATGTTATCGAAAGGTTTAGTGCCCTCTTCAAAAAAAGATAAGCTATTAGATAATGATGTTATTAGTCTTCTTTTAAATATAGAAGATGAAGAAAATAATATGTCATATGATAGCTCATATAATAATATGTCATATGATAGCTCATCAAAATAAACAAAAAATGTTTAGCTTATACGAAATTTTTTTTTTTATTATTAATTTTTATTTGTTGTATTTTCATCTACATATATAAAACATTTTTCCGAATTAAAATATCAGCCTATTTTCAGAAGAACTGCTAGATTGGTTATTTCTCCCACTGTGTACTATCGAGACAAACTTGGCCTTAATTCAAGTAATATTAGTTTTTGATCAGGATATACACAACGTGCTAAAAAAAATTACAATTTCAGTGGTGTTCTAGGGTTACAACCTGTACTTTATGTGTGTAAAAGAGAAAGATCATATATGCAAGTATTTATCGTTCCAAAATGCAAAGCAAAAATTGTAAGAAGAAAGTACCAATTGTATTTAAAAAAAAATAAGAAAAACGATTATTTGTACTAAGAAACTACAAAACAAATACAAATATAGCCTTAAGCCTTCACAAACATAGGCAACTTTTGTACGAAAAAAAAGCTTAAAAAAAGACATGTAAACAAGTTCCCTTTAAAAAACTTTATCTGCGCTCAATATTAACGGATTTAAGATCGTTTAACAGTTTAAAATAAAGACAACTAAAAAATGGAAATCAATTTTTATTTTCCATTCCTAACATTTTCTATACATATTTTAAATAGTTATGATGTTTGTGTTGAATGGTTCTTCCGGCTTTCCCCATAACTTGTTTTTATTGTTATTGTACGAACAACAACGCTCTTATTTTGTTTCCATCTTTGTAATAATGCCTTTTTCATATTTAGCTAAAGGTAATATTAAGCATCATCATCATTGCTTAGCCCGAAGGGGCTTTGTGTCGTTAGTAAATTATTATACAGTTTATCTCTCTTCGTTAACAACAAATATTTTGACAATTATGAACTTTCATTTTAAACCAACCAAATGTCTTTAAGGCAACAACATTTGACAGAAAAATTAAATATATTTAATTACAATAACGTTAAAAATGCTGATGATTTAGGTACTTAAAACGTTTAAACGATTAAAATTGTTGGCGTTTAAAATAAGTTTTTGGTACTCTGAAACCATGAATTCCTCTACGTACTTATTTATGTATTTATGTGACTTATTAGGGATTGTTATTAAATAGTCTTTTAGTTGTGTTTGTTGGAAAAACAAATTTGTGACAATGTTGTTGTTGTTGTTGTTGGATATTATTTTATAAGTTTTCCTACTATTTTTCTATGCTTTCTAGGTAATAGTTACATGCATAGTAGTATTTTGTTGATTGTATACTATTAAAACATTTAATTGTTGTTGCTGGTTTGTTTCTGTTGCTAATGTTGGTTTTGTTAATGGTGTAATTTTTAAGTAAATATTTACACTTTGCCACATTAAGCATAAAGAAAAACCAAAAAAGTCGACTGATATAATATAAATATTACTATTACATAACTATTTTCCCCCCTCAAAAATTATTTTTAAAATTGTATGCTTATACAGTGTGACATTTCTCGTATGTGTGACAAACAAATTACGTTTTATAATATTTTTCTTTTAATGAATAAAATTATTAAATATTTAGAGAAAATTTAACAATATACTATATATTTTTTTATATGTAGTTTTGCGCATCACAAAATTGACAAGATATATATTGTTAACAGGAAACTTTATAACAATTATGTGGTTGTAAAAAGTACAAATCAAATGACAAACTTATATAATCAAAGTACATGTTACAAATATGCCATTATTTATTTAAATCCTTTTTTTATCAAAAAAGAAAAACATATAAAATGTTAACATTTCCTAAATTAAAAAAAAAATATATATATATTTAACAAGTTTGTAACTCTTTGAATTGGTCACACTGTAAAACACAGTGCACTTTATTTATATGTGCTTGTGATTATCTACAACTTTTTGTACCAGGAAAAAACTTAATATGTTTTTTAAAGTGCTTAAAATTTTCTTTTCAATATTATTGTTGTTGGTTAGTAATAGTTTTTTTTTTTTGGAAAAGTGATTTTTAATGTGAAATTGTGCGTGTGAAAAACCAGTTACATATGGCTGGCTAAATAACTGATTACCTAAGTTTTGTGTATGTCATTTTAGATTTGTTTTTACCAAAATGGATGCTACAGCAGCAGCCAAATTATCCACTATGTGGCAGTTAAAATAAATAGTTTTGTAGGTTTCTAGGAAAAACTCTAACTAAAAATATATATATATACACACACACGCACACACACAGTCCGAGTCTTCAAAAAAAAACGTCTATAAACGTAAGTAGGTTTAGTGGTCATTTTTCAGTAATTTTTTTATTTTTATGTTTTGTGGGTTTTCATAATCCAGTATCTATTTTCATTAAACAGCAATTTTGTCTTATGTAAATCTCATGGCGTTTTCTTATTATACACACACATGATAAAATTAAACTTTCTTTAAGTTCGCATAAAAAGTTGTTCAACTTATTAAAATGACAGGCAACTAATTTTTCTTTGGTGTGGTTCGTTGGCTATATTTGCATACAAACTACCTGGTATATATGTATGTATGTATGTATGGAGGAGTATGTGAAATAGTATATGTGTGTTTATGTATCTTTTTTTCCATAAATGTCGCCGCTATTTTGCCATTTGCTGAGTCGTTTTATTGTTTTCATTAGTTAAAAAAAAATAATCTTATTTATTTATCAACAATATCTTTTCTTTGTTTTTATTTTATTTTTATTTTTTGCTAAATATTTAAACAAACATAAACTTTAATATTCTTAATTTGTTTGCACCTTTTACGGTAAAAAGGTGTTTATGGTTTAGCATATTAAATTGTATTTCTTTTACACACCCTCACTTAGTTATTCAAGAGAAAACAACAAATACATTGTTGTTTTGTACCATCAGCCCAGCCAGAAGAAACCGTTATGGTAAGTATTTTATTGCAAACACATTCACTCCCAACTTCATTCGTTCAATCCTACCGTTTATTTGCCCAATGATCAATTCTGTTAGGCAAATTTAAGCAAACTAATAAAATAGTTGGAGACTGGTTTTTCATGCCAATTCATAATGACTGACAGTTGTACAAACTTACAAGCTAACCGACTGAATGACAAAATGATGTAAGTCGAAGAAAACGCAAAAGTAAGGAGACAAAAACACGAAATTTCCAAGGAATATATTAAATACAATCTAGTAGATGTCAAGAACGACCATATTATATCCTACACCACAGTAAATAAAATAAGAAATCAGTTTCGCTAACGACGATTGCAAAGGCTATCGCGACGAGAAGCTGGCTTTTTGTGAGCCACATACCTAACATATTTGTAGAAAATTGTATTTAAATTTAAACATTTTTAAAAGTTAAATTAGCAGTTGACCTTTTATAGGAGCGAGAACGAATTTTGAAGCGATCATTAGAAAATGAAAATAAGAAATGGCATATTATTTATATATAAATTTATTAATAATTTTTATTTTGGCTTAAAATTCTTACAATGAAATCGTAGCTGGTTTTGAAAATGCATTCCACTTAACTAATCCATATGGGAAACTACATTTTTAAGTAAAATAACATTCTCAATATATCACAATTCCAAAAATATAACAACTTTGAATCCAAAAAAAAAGTTATTAATAAATTTATAGATTAAAAAGTTCAACAAATAAATAATATGACAATTAGATTAAATATGTTTAAAATTGCAACCTCTACATGGTAGGTGTGAAAAAGTTTTTTTTGCGTTACAAATATAAGCACAAACGTACAATACCTTTTTATCTACGTATAGTTTAAAAAGGCTAAGCAAAAATCTAAAAGCTTATACATATATGTTAAAAGGCTATATTGAAAACATTAACAACAATCAATTTCTTAAACATTTGTTATAAGAAAATTAATAGAAAATTTTTTTTATAATTTTTTCTATAGTTTTCTCTAACTTCCCCACGAGGAGGCATATTCTCAGGAAGTTTTCCCCGCGCCATAGTGCTATTTCGGTTGGTCACGCCTTAGGTTATTTGCTGCCCCAGAAACGAGTTCTGCCCCTAGAACTTGTATTAAAATGGTTTTTGTTTAGGTCCCTTCGGGATGCATGTGGTGGCAGTGGTTTCCACCCAAATAGCGAGGATGTCTGATCCTCACGGCTCATCCTAAAGGGCAAACAATATATTTTTCGAGAGTGCTGTTGTTCTGCAACCGAACGACTACAATAGAGTGCTGGTACTGACTGATGCTCGTGCTATTGTCGCACTTCCATCAATCAAGTTCTAAGGGTCTGTTGTATAGTCAGCAGTCCTGGCGACAGGGAGCAAGGTGTCTGCTTTTTACCGGTACATTAATAAACAATAAAATTGCTTACTGTATGATTGGACCTAAAGTCCAATAATTGGTTAGGCCAATTATAGCAGGTACCGACGTTGATTGCAACACTATTGTCCACCTTTGCTAAAATGTAATCAAGCTTTAGCGTATTTTTCTAACACAAATGTCTTAAAAAATCATTAACCTTTCGCATGTTACTGCTGTTTCTTATGTTTCTTTTTTTACAAAATGCAATTCAAACTCAAATCTATAGCCACATATCAATTCAATTACGTCTTACCGCATTTTAAAGATTCTATTAGACACGCTGATAGATGCAAAAAACGCATCACCGTTCTAAGCCTTACAACAACGACGAGTTCATTGGCAGCAACTGGTTGCGGGTAAAAATAAATATTAGTATTTATATATACAAAATTGTGTTTTTCCTAATACTTTTTGTTCTTTTACACCACTGTATGCTCAAATGAGATACATTCATATGTGTATGTAAGTAAAATAAATAATCGAACAAAAGCAATAAAGTAGAAAAAGAAAACTGCAATTTTGCCTTATTTAACAAATCAAGCAAATTATATAGTCAAGGCCATTCGGCAGAAAACTTGCGAGTAACTTAAAACATAAAACAAAAACAAGAACTAAACCACAAAACTAGTTAATATAGATACTAAACAAAACTATTCAACATCTTTTGCATTGGTGCATTTGTATGTTGATGGTTGGTTACACTTTTAAAAACAAGAACATAAATCTAAATGCATTTGGGTTAGAGCTTAATTAATGTTTAACGCTTAGACAGAACAAAAAATTTAAAAAAAGAAACGAAAAAAACAAAAGAGAGATGTGAAAAAGTGAAGACAACGTTAAACATAATGGATTTGTTAAATTCTAAATTTATTTATTTATTTCACTCTACAGCTTAAGCGATGTAGTGATCGTTGAAATTTTTCGTCCATTTTCTATGATAATCGAATTATTGTTTGTAAGGAAGTTACCTTTTGAATTTTGATTTAAATGTGATTGATGTGGGGTATAAGCACCTGGATCATCAAATATTGTAAATAGTAGAATTTTACAAAAAAATTAACAACATTTTTTGAACTTACTTGTAAACGGTTACATAAGAACTCTTCTTTTTAGGTGAATTAAATGGGGAATAAAAACTATTATTTGTTTGATTTAAATTGACAAACACTTTTTTGTTTTATAATAACTTGAAATTTTTTACTTCTTGGTTTACAAAAATTAAATATGTAACTAAATTAAAAACTATTTAAAGCACATGAGAAAATCAATAACATATAAACATAAATTTAAAAAAAAAATATATTTAATTCTTTATCGTTATCTATTGATTTTTGAAACTATTGTTCTAGAAAAAACTTTCAACATTTTTTTTATTTTTAGAGAATTTTTTTTCAAAATCCTTTACTTTAAGAGAAGTTCATTTACACTTTCTTTTTTCTCCTAAGAAGTTTTAATAGATTTCATATAAATACTAACACAAAAAAAATATTTATGAGATTTTTAGTTGCAATTCTAAAAACTAATTTCTTTTGTTTCTTGTGAGCAGTGCACCTTCTTGGCTTTCGGTTTCTAATTATATACCTTAAATTATAAATTGCTCTCAGGTCTTATAATATTCTGTGCTGTTTTACATTTTTCTTTTACCAAATCATTATTTGTTATGGCCGTCATAACTTAAAATTTATGACTCAATAACGAACGTAAAACAAATTAAAGCCCTTTTACAGGCCTTTTGCCGGCAAACCATTTTTAATGTCGTGTTTAAAGAAATAGAACCATAATATTTTCTGCACATGCTAATTAGTGAAAATTGTAGATGAATTCTCAGCTGTATGTTAATTAAAAAAAGGAAGAAAAACATAAAAAACATATTAAAAAGTTCATTTTAATAACTACAATTTTTATTTTGCAAATAAATAATCAACGCTCATTTAGGTGAATGAACTTTTTTTTAAATTAAAATTGAATTTAAAACATAAGTCATTTGTATTTATTTAGACTATTTGTATATGTTTGTATGTATGTGTGTATTGTCTATTAAAAGTGCAATCATACAACAAAATTGTGGTAATAATTAGGTTTTTGTTTTGTAATATTTTAATTTAAGTTAACATATTGTTTGTTAATTTCGTTTACAAATAGTAGTGGTTTATACAATTTTGAAATAATATACATATATGTATGTATATACATACATACATATATATTTTTTTATTTAATTGGCATATAAAACTACAATTTTGCTTAAATTCAGTCGACCGAAAATTATATCTATACTAGTACATAGTATAATACAAATATGTATACATATTTATAATCCAGACAACATAGTCAACTCATTTAATGTAATTTTATTTTAAAAAAATGCTTTAAAAATTGTTAAGTTAAATTAAATTTCCAAAGATTTAAACAATTTGGCACATTTTAACTAAAATATATTTATACTTTTATATGGTTAATACAATTTTCAATTTGTCAAACTTAATAAATTACGTTTTAAAAAATTGTTGGGTAGACATTTAATATATTCCATATATCGTTGGTCTCAGGTAGAAAGGCCGTAACTCGCATTTTTTTCGAAATTGACTTTTTAAGTGATATCTATACATTTCACACAAATACACCTCGTCACAAAAAATTAGTGCAATATTTTAAAAAATTACGGTTTTACAAGCAATTGTATAAAAAAAAATAAGTAAAATCGCTATATTCGGCTGTGCCGAATCTTATATACCCTTCACTACGTGTATTTATGTATTTATCTATGTGTGTATATGTATACGTTTATGTATGTATGTAAGTATGTATTTACATGTTCGAAAGATATTTAAAGTCTAAGAAAACTTGATTTTTTATGATAATCATTTTAGTCCATAGAGGTTTTTCGACCAAATCTTGTTGATTCTGGGCCAATTAGTATAAAATTTTTCAAATTTTTCAAAAAGGCTGTCTTACACACAAGTATAAAATAATTGTGTAAAAAAAAATTTTTTTTTGCTTATATCTCGTTAATTTTTTATTTTTTTGCTTATATCTCAAAAATATGTTTCTTTTAAAATTCCCCAAAAGGCATTTAAGTAAAAAAAAAATAAAAAATAGGTATGTAGTCATATTTTTGGTTTATATCTCAGTTATTAAGCGATTTTACATCTCAGGAGAATTGATTGTTTGATACCAATAACACGTCCGTACGACATCGGGGGGCTGAGGAAACTTGATTTCAACAAACAGACAGATGGAAAGACGGACATGGCTAAATCGACTTCCCTATCTATAAGGATTCAGAATATATATACTTTATGGGGTCACAAATAAATATTGAAATATAGAAATAGAAATTACAAACGGAATGACAAACCTATATGTATACCCTTGTGAGCTCTGGTGAAGGGTATAATAAACATGTTGATAAATACAGTTTCTATTATGTTATTACTTTCTCCTGTAAAATTACAATTATGTGAGTTAGGGCCTTTCTACCTGAGACCAACGATATGTATGTATGTTGGTTTTAATAAGTGATAAAAATTGTTCCTCTTTACAAGCAAATTGCGAACACAAAAGGCTAAATCTCATAAAGAAAAGAACTACATAATGATAAAATGTAGGTTTCCGGTTTAATATTTTGAAAGCTAGAAGCGTTAAAGGTTACTATTAACTCATTAAACATATATGTATACCCAGCAAACAAATTGAGAATGATTTAAAATCAAACATATATTTTTTAAGTGAAATTAAATGTCATATTACGGCCGAATTCCATAATTAATAATTCTTCGCAAAAAGTTTTTAAGAAAATTTTCTATTAATCACAGAGAATTTTATGAAAATCGTAAAAAAAAGAAAATAAAAGTTGTAAAAACCATACAACTGCCTTCGTTGTTATCTGGCTGATGGTCTAAAGCAAAAAAAAAAAACTTTCATGTCGAATCTTTCGAAAAACATTCTCTTCTAATTACAAAATATATAATAACTAATTTCCGTTATTATAAAGTTTTTCAAAAATTGTATATAAAGGTAAAAGGACGAAAACGTTTCAGCACTTTTTTTGTCAATTTCTTATATTTATAAAAATTTTATTCAAATTTTCCCAACGCTTATCAAAAAAGATAATGCTTTTTTAATAGGAAATTGATTAAAAACTAGTTAAAAACATGTAAGAGCGCTATATTTGCCTGGGCCAAATCTTATATACCCTTCACCATGTGTGGCCAAATGGTATAATATTTTTCAAATATATTTGTAATTTAAGCTGCAAAACAATAATTTTATTGTATAAAAAATATAAATTATTTTTTCGTGGAAAAAAAACGAGGAATTCGTCTTTTTTTGCTTATATCTCAGCCGGTTTTTGATGAATCTTGCCAGTATTCAATACCGATTCATTCCGAAAGGCAGTTAATGTCTTTAAAAACTTGATTTTTTATGATAGACATTTTGGTTCGTATAGGTTTTTCGCTAGATTCTAGACCAATTATCCCAATTTTCTGAACATGTCTGTAGTTTATTCAAAAGCTACAAAATATTAATCTTTTTTGTGCAAAAAAAGGTGGTCGTCTTTTTTTGCTTATATCTCAGCCAGTTATTAGTGGATATGAAAGCATCTAAATCGGACAGACGAACAATATCGATTTTTTTATAAATTCATAAATCATTCAAACAAAGACAGAAAAAATGAACTTTATACAAAAAATTTTAATTTTTTTATTAATGTTTAACGGTTTACATACATATTAACAAACATTTGATATACAAAACTATATTTTTGTGGTTAAACTGCAGCAGGCACGAAGTAAGTAGGAGAATGACTTATACATATATCAGATAATGCCATAAGGCTTCTATTATCAGAAACTGTCATATTTACCACTGAAGCTACCCATTCCGAAGACGCAAATGAAGCCTGACAAACTAAATATCTAAGGACGACTTCAGAAAGAACCGACGCAAAATACTCGCCACACAAAACTTGACATAGTTAATGCTTAGTTAAAAATACGTTTAAAACAAAACAATAATTCACATGGTATGCACAAACGAAAAGCTGACAATAGTTATATGAACATGGAGTTTGACACTTGCTATTGACTTGCAAATACCTTGTATGTGTTGTTAACAGTCTTTTTACAAATTTGTAACATAAAATACAAAAATATATCGATATATGGGCAAATCCCAGAAACAGTCTACCAAGCAAAAATTTTTCAAATTAATCTAACTCAATTTTGTTTTCAATTAAATATTAGACTAGATGTTTAATTTTATATATAAAAGAAAAAAAATACAACAATTATTACCAAATTCTACCCTACCTCAGGTCCCTTAAGATTATACAAGAAATTAACTTTTTTTATGTGATCATATCATTACTTGGGTGTTAATATAGATGGTT
>NDXZ01014040.1:0-19984 GCA_003055125.1 Paykullia maculata
ATACGTTTGTGATTGGTCAAATGTATAAAGTAATAATAGGAAAATTATTTTAAAGTATAGTAGTAAGATAGAGACAAGTGTAATATTAAGGTAAGTTATAAGAAGTTAGAACAGCTAGGTTTAATTCTCATTATAAGTATAAAAAGGGCCGCGAGCTACTAATAAAACCAGACTTTGATTTTTTTAAACATAAGCGGCAACATCTGCCAGAGTTTTATTTAATCGAAGTTTCAAAACTGATTTTGGCAGTTCTTTAGAACGCCTAGATTTTAGCTGGAACCCTTCCAGCTGTATAAACAAAACATTAGGACTATAGGGCAACCACTAGAATACACACGAACAACATTTTTATATTACAGAGTGCAAGCCTGCTAACTCACTTTAAATAAATTTTACTGGAAAGCCAAAAAGCTTTCTGTATTTTGTATTTCTAGCTAAGGAAATTTAACAAACATCAAACATTTTTCAACACTTATAGTCTCAAATCGAAATAAATGTTTTTTTTTAGTCGATGCGGCGTCTCTTCCTCTATCGAACGGTATCAAAATGTCATATAATATAAAAAATGGATTCAGCAGGTTTACACTCTAAGCCGACGAAGTATATATTGCTATTAAATATTTTAATCAGTTTTTAAAAAATCTTTAAAAAATCTTTTGTGTATAATATAGCTTCCACAGAAGCTTCTTTGAGTGAATTTCTTTAAATTTCTTTAAACGAAAGAGCACCTAACTATAAAAAAACTGTATTCTATTCTTTTATTTCAAACAGATTTTCTAAAAGATATTTTTAAGTATTTCCGAACGCTTTTGTTTAATTGCGGTTATACATAATTTTTATTTTTCCATGAATAAAGTACAAAATTGTGGCACTTAAACTGTTTATAAGTTTTGATTAATATTCTTTGTTCTTTATTTTAAGCTCAATTATCACTGCACTTGGCAAATAAATTACTTAAATCTGTAACATTTTACCACAACTAAAATAAATTTTTGAAGAAATTTTGCTATTTGCGTATATAGGTAGATCTACAACTTCTACTACTAGTACTGTATAACTACTCCCATACATAACTGTGTAGTCAGTTTAATTTGTCTATTTATAAATATGGTTAGGAAAGGATCAAAATGTTTTCTTTCGACTATAAAATATAGAAAAACAAAAACAAAAAATAAAATTTTATATGAAGCAATTATTATGAAAAACCCACAGACTTAATAAATAACAATAAGGGGCACCAGAAGGGCAGCCAAGAACTTGGCTAACGAAGGTCTTTTCATTGTTATCGCAGGCAAAACTATTTTTAAAGCAATGAAATCAGTAAGAAAATATAAAATATTCTTGTTGTTGAAGCAATAATAAATATCTGCAAGAAACCAAAACATAAATAGAAGCAACAGTTTTATTAAGGGAATCTTAAAGATAAACAACTCCCACACCTTTTGCTTGCAGGATGTTTATACTGGTGCCGGATATAAATGGCTTTTTGGTAGTATCTCCACTTTACTTTCTTCTAACAATGTAATTATAATTTTTCCCTGTCTCTTTGCAATGTATCTTTTTATTTTCTATTTTATTATGCTTCTTTCGTCTCACAAGTTGGTTTACAAACTCACATTATTCATATTTCTTCATAAACTTAAGCCAGCACTTTGCAGTGGCCAAGTACGAAGCTGAAAAAAAAAACATGAAATTAAAATCATAACATTAAAGTATTTTCACGCAAAAATATTAACTTCCTTATTCTTAGAGTTTTTCATTCTTTCATTATATTTTCATTACAAAATAAAGCTTATTTTCGAACAGGGATTTCAAACATTTTTGGAATAAGAAATAGAGGGCATTAAACAGACTTTTGATATACAAAAGCAAAAGTAAAAAACGAAAAATTTTTGGAAAAAGAAAACATTTTTCTTTTTAAATTTTTTTTAAAGGAAAATAAAAATAGTCAACATATATTAAATGGAAATTTTCCTCAAAAGTTTTTACTGATAAAGAAGTTTTTTTTTAAAAAAATTTTCTATATAACGGATTTGTTTTGAAAATGTTTAAACTTTAATTAAACATTTGTTGTGAACCTTAGAAAATATTAATATATAAAATATTTTTATTAACAGTTTTTTGAAAAACATTTATCAAAAATATTATAAAAACCTTTTAAAATATATAAAATGATTCATTATGTTTAAAAGAATTTTTTTTAAATGTAGAACAACAGTTAGAAAAATGTTGTCCATTAAAAATTTTTTATAAATTAATAATTTGACACAACTTTTTCAAAGAAGACAATTTTTAAAAAATGTTTATTAGTTCAAGTTTTTTTTAGACTTGCTATCAATAAATAATTTTTTTATTTTTTCTAATTAAGAAACTCAAATAATAGTGTTAATTGTTAAAAAATATTTTAATTAAATTTTATTATTTTGATTTTTTTTTTAATTATTGAAAATTTTGCAAAAATAATTTTGTTTATATTGTTTTAGAAAAAATATTTATTGGGCCTTAAAAATACATTATAATTCTCTCAGAAATATTTTAACAGCTGTAAAATTGTTTAAAAGAAAAAATACTAAAAAATATTTGAAAAACCCTTTTAAGAACTTCGCTGTGGTATACATGCCTTTTAAGTTTCCACTCTCTGCATAGATTTGAGATTCACTTATTAAAAATAAACAAGAAAACAAATGGAATCAAAAGGGTGTTAATTGTTTTGTTACTAATAAGTGGGATAGTTTTCTACGTAATCGTTTGAGCTATAAAAAAATTGCTGCATTGTAAATAAGTAAATAAACCAATTTAAACTACTTATTAAAAAAACAGCAATTAAAGTGTTATTATAAAAATAATATTTTCGAAAGAAATGAAAATAAATTGCAGAAGTTTGCAAACCACTTTTATCATACTGTTTGTGGGTTAAATCTTTTTTAAATCACCTGAAGTATATTAACCCCTTACTGCATAGTTAAATTTTAAAAAGAATTTAAGTTTTGGTAAAATGATTTGATATTGTCACCAACAACTACCGATTAATTAAACCAGGTGTCTACTTTAAGAGCATATAATTAATCTATGTGCATATAAATACTGCAATAAGAAGTAAAAGACAAATCCCAATAAAATTTCTTAAGCGTTACTAATCTTATAGATAAGCGTTTCACAAGGGTTGAAAATACATACAAATGTATATAACTAACATGTGAGTACGTTGTCATTGTTAATACAAAATATACAATAAAACAAATTAAAAATAAAAAACTCAATCAAATACGATAACAAATTGAGAAAATAAAACGCACTATATCAATGTCAGGGTATTGTAGTCGCCATCAGCTACACTGACAACCATCACAATCAATGACAACAATAACAACACTAAAATCGACATGAATAAGTCCCCAGTAATGACTGTCAACATTTTCAAACAATGATGACTATTTTAATAATTTAAAACATTTTGTGAATTGCACAGGGATGAAAAACCCCCAATAGTACATATGACACACATAAGTATGTGTATATCTATGTATATATCTCATTCAGGAAGGAAGCAAAAAACAAATCTATGCAATATGAATCACAGTGAATGAATGAGTATTGAAATTTTCCATATGAAAGGTATTAAACAAGAACTAAGTAAGCGGCAAAAACATTAATCGATAGAATTCGTCAGAGAAAGGGCGGAAGGTGAAACGAATGAGGGAAAATTAAAAATGTAATCAAGCTAAAGCATAGAAAATCAAACTAAATCAAATAAAGTATTGACGTACATATTCTCACTCACACATGGGCATGTCTATGTTAAGGGATTTGTGTGACGGTACATATGTTAGAAGGATTATTGAAAGAAAAAAACTATGAAATAAAATCCCAATTGCATACTTAAAAAAGCTTAAAACTATTATATCTCTAGTATTCTTTCTTACATACGTTGCTCGCTTTATTACTATTACTTGCAATTATATGCTACTAAACTGAAATTTTCGAGGGTAGGACATTTTTGAACCGTTGGGATAATTATAAGCTTCTTAATTTTCATTATTGCTTAAGTTTGTCATAGAAACGACTTATTGTATATATTACTTTGAAGCCAGAGATACGAATTTTTAATGTGAAACTAATTATAATAAATAAAAAATCAAAAAATCTATTGTTTTATTTTTACGAATTAATTATTTAAGCTTTTGTTTGTTATTTATTTTTTATTTTCAATATTTCGCTATTTCGTTGTGTGGCATCTTCAGGAATTTATAATTTATAATTGGTTTTAATATATAATTTTTATTAAACTTTAATTTTTTCAATTTGAAATATCTTATATTAAAACAAATTATAAGTTCCTAAAGATGCCATACAACGGAGTGGCGAAATATTGAAAATAAAAAATAAATAAAACTATTTTATATAAAAATGCCTCAAGCCTAAATAATTAATCCGTGAAAATAATATTAAAAAGGTCAAAAAACAATAATATTTTGTTTATTGTTTTACTTAAAATATTCTTAAAACAAAAGTTTTTGTTTAAAATCTTTTTATAATATAATCTCTTACCACCATATGTATAATGAACATTTATCCACAGTTTATACGCTACGTATTACGAGCTGCCAACTAGAATGCCGTTTTACGTTAGAAGTTCTTTGACAAAATGTTCATGTATAATAAACTTATATCGGCTGCTAAATTTTAAAAAATTAACTCTGAAATTGTCAGCATTTTAGCAATATCATCATCCATGGTTTTAGCATTCGATTTTTCCCTCCATAATACTGAACGGCTAGTTTATACAAATTGGCGAAAATTGGTCAGAGCTCACTAACAACAGTTAAGCACTTTGCTATCCACAGTTTGTAACTGTATTATAATTCTACTCTGTTTTAACTTCACGCTAATTTTTCATTATACATATGGCCGTTAGTTATTTGTAGACTTTTATTTGTAAGTTATTTGGTAAGTTATTTAGTATATTGTCATAAATTAATAAGAATACGTAGACCTCTTATGCCTAAATTCACTGTCATTAGTTTACTTATGGCTAGTGGTTAAGCTAATAATATTTAATTTACAGCTCTTAGTTTATAATAAGTTAACCCACCAAAAATCATTGGTTGACTATTAGTTGGGCAACAGCTAATGCTTGTATTCTATAAAAGTCTACCAATAAGCAAATTCGATAATTTTGCAGGGACGTTAGACGTTATTCCCAAATAGTTCTTAAAAAATATGGCACACCCAGTTCAAAACTGACACAACTCAAAATTTTTAATTTTTCAGAAATCGAAATAAACTGTTTTTGACCTAAAAATAAAAATAGTTGAAAACAAAAACTTTGGACTTATTAATTCGAACTAAAACTATTTAGTACTTAGCGTAGGGATCTATTACCATTATATTTTCTGACAACACTAAAAACAAGTCACTTTTATGAATTGCAACTTTATACCAATTGAAACATAAAGAAAGACATAACTATTTTTAGCAGTTAACAACAAAAAATGCACTGATATTTTTCTTATAGATAAACAAGTGTATTGTGCATAGTTTAAGCATATAAACTGGAAAAATGAAAATTTTGAGTTGTGTCACTTTTGAACTGGGTGTGCGACGTAGTTTTTGCATTCTGCACTCTTTGTTACAAATGTTTTCTTTTACTGTCCAAGCCATCATCGTATATTATATTTGCTCTGCTTAATTTAAACAAAAGCATATTTACTTAGTTTCTAAGTATATTATAATTGAGAATATTTGTATGTTGTAGTTGTTGCCTTTGTTGTAGATTTGTTTTAGCAAACAATAGTTGGCAAGTGGGAGTGAATTTTATCATCATTGTCATGGTGTTAAATACTATCTGCTTCATTAGTTAAAATACATAAATCCAATGAGACATTTTACAAATTGCCGGATATTTGATAGAGTATTGCAAAAGATAGATGAGGAAAATTTAACTTAACTCAAGCATCATATGAAAATTAAATGTTATGACGATATCATACATGACGCGTCTTTTATAGAAGCTAATGATTTAGTTTATTATTAATTGTAATAATATGTTATTATGTTATTATATAAAAAGTTATTTTGTTCATATACTCTATAGAATTTTAAATGAGAATAATGTACAACAGTGCATGGAATAAGAATGTTTTTTTAATAAGTTTTGTTAAAATATTTTAAAATATTAAATTTTTTTTTTAATTTTTTTCGAAGCTTATATTTTTAAAATAAATAAGTATTTTAAATGTTTAAGAACATACACGAAAATTGCAATTTTCGAAAAAAAAACAATTTAAAACAATCTAGTTTATAAAGCACCAAAATATCGTTCGAACCCGTGGAAAATAAAAAAAAATATCTCTTAGTTCTTTTTTTAAATTAATATATTAAAGCATAAATAATTCATATTTCTGACAAAAGAAATTTTCCAGCTAAAAAAGTTCAGTTAGAAGCTTCAATTTAAACATATAAACACATTTTTATGTGTTCGATAATAAGGCTTAAAGGGTTGCACTTTAAGTAAGTAAAAAATTGTTTAAAAAGATTATCGAAATAATTAAAATTAAAAGTTCTTACCTTTTTACACAAGCAGCCATTCTTGATTAGTGTAAATGCAGACTTAAATTGTCAATTGCTATATCTGAATCTTCATCATATTTATGTTTACCGTAATTTAGTGAATAAAATTAGTTTCTTCTTTAAAGCTAAAAAAAAAAATAATTTCATTTTTTATAAAATATATCCCAGGAGTTTTAAAAGAATTAGATTTGCGAAATGTTTTTGGGTATGGTATCTAATATACATCTTTTATTTTTATTCTTTTCTTGAATCAATATAGAAATAATTTTTGCAGAAATAAAAAAAAAACTAGAGGATTACTTTTTATAATACAATAGTCCTGCTCTTTACTAATCCCTTTTTAATAATTCAAAATTCTCAATACAAATAATAATAAATCTCTTAAAAATAACATTTGTGCAATAGGAATTTTAAATATGTATTTATGTACATCCTAAATCAATATTTGGGAAAAGGATATAAAATGACAAATTAATAAATATTTTATTGCACATTGTCTACAAACGGTTTGTGCGCTCACACATATTGTCACCCAAACATTAGCCACAAGCGTGCCCATTGAATACTAATAATGACAATTGTCGTTATCATCAAAAAAAAAACCCTTATTTTCAAATGTTTAATGACGTAGGAAAGTAAATATAAATATTTGCCACATGCGAGCGCTGTTGAACTTCGAAATGCTGGCCTGCACACAAACACACACACTCTTTTGTGTGTTATTAAATGCACACATTTACCACTAGTCATATGAATGTATGTATATAAATACTTACATGTTTGTAGAAGAGAAAGTGCAATTGTTTTTACAGATTCAATATAATTGTTCTTTGTTTTGCCCACTTATCTAGTTCATGTTCAGAGAACTGTCTACGGAAAATAAAAATGAACTCAATATGAATGCTATGAATATTCTTACATCTAAATGTTATAGTCATTCGAATATAGTTGTTCTTTCTGTTTGTTTCAATGTAAACTTAATGAGGTATACGAATGCAGTTGGTATGATCTTCTCTTCTTTCCTATATAGTTTTTTAGAAATCTACTATTGAAACATGAAAAAAGAAGAGCATCATCAATAACATTGTTGTTGCGTTTGAGTTTATGTATGTTTACACGAATCTTAGCAAATGTCATCAATAAATTAAAAGGCTTGTAAAACAAGAACAACACATACGTAGACACACACTCAGGAGAATAAGAGAACATAAAAAGTGCATCCTTATACACAATCTTTGTCTGCTGCTGCTACATCTAATATTTTTGTACACACTTTTGTTTGTTTGTTTTAGCCATTGTTTAGTATGAACTCTCAAATATCTGCAAATATTTACTGAGGACGAAGATCAGTTATATATATGTTAAAAACAATAGTCAATCATATTTTAAAGGACTACAATTTTTTATAGTGTGCAAATGCTGTAATAAAACTTTCTAAAGTTGGCATAGTTTGTAAAACTATTCAACCTTAGTTGATTTAAATTTATAAAGATATAAAAGATTAAAAGTTGTTAATATTACGCGTTGTACTGTTGTTTTTATGATATAAAAAAAAATCACAATTCTTTAACACTTTAATCATTTCATCTAAAGGACGGACATACATAGTTATATTGTTTTACAAAAGTTCACCTTGTATACTTTTAATTTTCCAATAATACAAAGCTTAAATTATTCTTCTCTGTTTTGTATAATCGCTGTCCTTATTTATATACATACAAATGTGCATAAATCGATAGTGTACAAACTTTATTTGTCAATGACCCTTGATTTCAACGCAGATAAACTGAATATTTCAATGTGTTTTGTAATCAAAAACGTGTTTGTTTTTATGGACCTAATATTGTTTAAACTATTTGTAAAGTGCACGTATTATGTAGCCTTTATGACCATTTTTGTTTGCAAAGTTCACAATCCCCCATACTTAGTGTACAATTTATTGATACGAGTACATAAATAAATTAATTTTGGGCCACAATTTTTTATGTTTGGAATGTTTCATGCAAATATTTGTTTTATGTACCTAAGTATAGGAATATGCCGTGTATATTAAAATAGATTTCATTAAAAAAAACGATGTGTATTTGTGGTGGTAATTCTGCTTTAAAATGTAATCAAATAACTGTGTAAAATTTCAAAATTGAATTTTAAAAATATTCGTTGGAATTTTAAGAATTTTAATTGTAATTAAATTGTTTAAACATAGAACATCTACAAACATAAACTATATAATAAAATATTTCGAAATCCCTATAATTAAAAACAAATGCCAAACCTGGCTTTTAATGTCAATTATTAATTTTCTATTTAATGAAAAGAATAATGCTGCTCGTTTTGCCATTTAATTTATAAACTATTGAAAATATAAACTTCATGGAAAATTAAAATAAATTTCATAAAAGTTCAACAAACTGAAAAGATTTCCAAAGTGACCCTAAAAAAACTAAAAAAAAAAATGTAAAAAATACAAAATAGACAGATTTTTCTTTTGACAGTATTTAAAAATGTATGCATGAACACATGTACACATATTGATAGAGATAGAGAACTTGCTATCACATCTTATTTTATTTATAAATATATGTTTATATGCACATATGTACATTAGGGTGGTAACAAGAAATCAATTTTGGATTTTCCATCGGGGCACCCCCCTAAAATGAGCTAATGGGTCAGAAAACTAAAAATTTTTAAGTTTAAGGATATATGAGAGGGGGATATGTCCTTGCAAATAAGGAACTAAAATTGTCGCACATATTTATTGTCAAATATGTACAATTCTTCGACCAATTCTAATAATTTTTGTAGCTTTTGTACCCTAACTTTAAGGATATACATATATATGGGAGGTGAGCGTGTCCTTGCACCGAATCGAAAGAAATTAGATAGACACATTGGGCTGACCATAAGTGTTTTGTATACGGAATTAATTAAAGACATTTTATTTATTTTCCACTTTTTTTTTAGTTTTTAAAAAAGGACATTTTTGAGTTTTGCGTGTCCTTAATCTGATTTAGATAAAATTTGGCGATATCATAAAGGATATCAGATCCAATGACTTTACAAAATTTCATGAAGTTCGAACTTTTTTTCAACCTCTAATAACATTTTTATAATATATGATAACCATCATATATATGATTATCCGTAACCAAGTTTATAGTTTATATACAATCATATAATGATTCTCGCAACCATAATATGATCATGGTATTGACGTAAAATATGACTACAACAATATTATGATTGTGGCAATCATATAATGATTTCAGTAATACAATTTTAAAATTGTCTGTTATCATATTACCGTAACCATATTCAACCATGTTTTTTCTTTGCGTGTACACGGAACATGTGTACTTTACAATGCAATAAAAATATCACAACTCACACTATTCCTTTACTGAGACACCTCTTAAATTTAACATTAATTATCATGAGAAACTTTTAAAACGAGTTGATTAAACAGCATCAGAAAAGCACAGTTTTATGAATCTAAATATACTTTTAATAAATCTCAACCACATACTTAACACAAACCTTACTCAAGATATAATTCAAAAATATTAATTTTGACACATTTAGATATATACATATTCAAGCTGCAAAAATGCTTTATTAATATCGAAATCACAAAGACAATGTCTAGTTATAAAGTATTTTTTTTGTGGCAAATCAATCATGGTTGTGTAAAATCCATAAAGCCGACATTAAAGCACTCACATAAGAACAATAGACTAATAAAATACATATGAAACTATTTATCGTTTTTGTAAAACATATTTTAAGATTAAAATACCACAAAAATATGAAACTTTAAAATAAAAACAAAAAAAAAAATATCTACAACCATTTCACTTTTTGTGTTTTTGTAAAAAATATTGCAAGAACGAATATGTTTTACATTTTAAGTCGCATCAAAGAACAAATATGGTCAAAAGGGATTTATGTGTGAAGACGTTTTTCATCTTGTATTTAATGTTTGAGCATTTTATATGTTTCTGCATCTGTTGGGAAAGAATAAGTTATTTCACCGCAATATAAAAGTTTTTATAAATGTTTAAATACTATAAACTCTTAAATAAAAAAAACATCACTGCCCATATCCTTATTCCGTTCGCACGATATACATACATACATACAAACATATATTATAAATTATATATGAAAATCCTACATTAAACTGAATTTGTGACACTTTGCCTAAAGCAAAAGAAATTGAAATGCAAACAGTTGGTAGGTGCAGATTTTCCCACACATACATACCTTACGTTTGTGTTTATGAGCTAGGCATGTGTCCATAAGCAACGTCTGGGAAGTGTAAAATATCAAACAACAACCGACACTCTTGTTTAGTAAAATTTGTATAATTTTTTTGTTAAAACTGTAAATGTTTGTTTTATAATGTCTATATGTTTCCATAATACATACACACACATACATAAATGCCTTATTTTAAATTGTAAGTGGGTGAATTGTATATGTATGTTAGAATGTGTGGATAAAAACACTTAAGCACAAATTTATTCAAAAGGGTGTCCACAACCGGCTCAGATATTGGCAAGGCCCAAATTTTTTAATTTATTTTATTAATTGACAATTTTTTTAAGTTCTTAATAACATACAGACGTTAATTTTAGAAAATATCGGTCTATTTTGTCAACTACCGGCAAGGATTTGTCTCTGTTTAAAAATAAAGAAGCTTATATAATTGAAAAGTTTTCAGAACCAAGAATTTAAAACAATAAAATCTCTAAATATGATGTTACGCGTGCTTTTGGTGCTCGATAGTTGAATTTCTTCTATAAGATATTATGGTATTTGGGGCTTTTATTATTTCAGATTAAAAGAAAAATTGTTTTTTCTATCATGTCCTCATAAAATTAATTTTTTTAAAATACTTGAACTAGAAAATTTTATTTATAACAAGTAAAAGCGCTATATTTGTCTGTGCCAAATGTTATATACTCTTCAGCACGCGTATGTCTTTAATAGGATGAGTTTGTGTGTAATGTATATAATGAGGAGAGTATGTATGTATGTATGAATGTTCTTACATGTCCGAAAGGCAGTTAGTCTTAGAAAACTTGATTTCTTTATGGTAGAAAATTTGTTCCGCATAGGTTTTTCGCCGACTATGGACCAATTAGTCCAATTATTTCAAACATGTCTAAAGTTTATCCAAAAACTGCAAACTATTATCCTTTTTTTTTGCAAAAAAGTGGTCCTCTTTTTTCGCTTATATCTCAGTTTTCAATACCGATTTTTTCGAAAATATTTCCAAAAGTTTGATTCCACATACAACCCTGGGAGTTACGAAAACTTGATTTCAACAAATAAACGGACAGACGGACATGGCTAAGTCGACTGGACTATATAAAAGGATCCAGAATATATGTATGTACATTATGTTGTCTCAAATGAATATTGTAGAAATTACAAACGGAATGACAAACATATATATATCCTTGCCACTTGTGTGAAGGGTATAAAAAAATCCTAAGTTCGACTATTAACTTGGGATACCCTATTGTTAACATATATTTTTTGGCATTGTGTTTTTTTCTCCATTTTATATTTCATCTCTTTACATTTATAATTTAATTTTACTGACCTGGTTTGTAAAATTCTGGAACAAAGAAAAATGTTTATGTAAAATAGAAGAGAAGTTATAAATTATGCAAACCTTTGTGGTTGAAATTATGTAAATTAAAGCGGTTTTACAATTCAGATTGTTTAAACAATAAAATAACAACAAACTAAACTTTCCATTATATACTTTTAATACTAAATAAAAATCCAAAATGAATGTAGGTTTGGAGATGCCTAATTATGTAAAAAAAATAGTTAAGACAAATATTTATAAAAAAAAAATTAAAAACGTAAACTATTGTTACTATGTTAGAATAGGACTAGAAAAAATTATACAATGGTTTTCGATAAGGCCGAGTTGATGCTGAAAAAATAAAATAAGACGAATTTTATTTTATAAAATTTTTTGTGGCCTACATGGGTCTTGTATGACAGTTTCGAGAGGTTAAATTTTCAACGTCTCTGTTGTAGATCCTGTAAAATTTGAGCTTAGAAAACCCCAAAAAAATGTTGTTTGGTAAAATATTCCAAAAGATGTACTGCAAACTAGTATAATCAATCAAAACTAAATTAATATGATGTAGATCTAAATAAATATAAAACAAATTTTTAACAATAACAACCCACTGTGCTCAAGTAAGAAAAGTGTTTTTAAAACTTTTTAAAAGAATTTTTTTTTTCTATATTGGAAATAAAATAAAACTGGAAAATAATAAGGAATACTGCAGCGACAGGTGATGATTAATATTGAAGCCTCTTTTGTGTAATAAAGGATTTTTGAAATTTGAAAAAACTTTTGAAAGCCTCAATAAAGAAAAAGACTTTATAATATTCTTTTCACATGTTGCAGTTTCTTCAAAACTAAGCTAGTAAGTAAAATGGTATTGAGGATAATATCCAGATAATTGATTTGGCACGTAGGGTATACATTTTTTCCAACAGAAGAGAAGAGAAATGAATCACTAGCCCGAAAAATTATTGGCGTCCATATCAACCGTAGACCTTTAAAGATATTTACAAGACTTGACGGCATAAAGTTCATCCCAAATCTGATGCTTATGTTTTTAAAGGAATAAAGTAAAATGTCGACGTATTAACATAATTACTGCTTTTTAAGTTCAAAGTGCAGTAAATATCTTTAAAGGGTGTTTTGATGAGTAAATCGTAAATAGGATGATCAGTACATATAGAGTTAAATGCACTTCCAAACAAAAATGTTTTGGAAATAACATTGTTTAAATAAAGAAAATTAAATATTTTTGTGGTATTTTTTCCATCAATTTGGCAGTTTCCTATAAAATAAAACATTGTATCTTTCCCAAGGAAAGTTTTTGTTTGACAGAAATGGGTTAGTAGCAACCATTTATAAAATAAAAAATTCCAAATTTATAGGAAGAAATTTTTAATATTGAAAATGTCAAAACTTTTGCTTAATTTTCATGGAAAACCTTAAATCCTGCATCTTATTTAATAAAAATTATTTCTGTTTGTCCAGTGAATATTTTTGAATAATTTAATAAAATGAAATTTCCATGCAAATGCTGCAGAAAATTTATTTCATTTTAGGTTCTAATCCATTTTACTATTAACTCTTTATCATCCTCAAAAAGAGAAACACAACATCATCATGTTTAAGCCCTCATAAAACATAGTTCGTCTTTTAAAGTATTTCCGGTACTTTTCTGTGTATGTGTGTGTGCATATCTGTTTTAGATTTGTTCTTCTACAACAACGTTGATTGTTCATGTTATTGCAGATTGTTTAAGAAAAAAATATATAAAAATACTACCAAAAAGAGCATGTTTTGTACCTGTCAAAGACATTAAGACACTTTTTTCCCTTTTCTTTTGCAATGACCCATTATATTTTTAGCTCTATAATATTTTTTCTCAAAATAAAACTTTTTTTTTAAAGATTTTAATTGTATTAGAAATTGATTCTAAATACAAAAATTAAAACATACATTTTATACATATGTACATATGTACGTCCACATGTAAGTTTGTATGTGTTGATATAGAATGAAAAGAAATAGAAAGAAAACCAATTGTTGTATATCATATGCAAAACTAGATGTTCCAGGTAAAATTTTGTAATTTTTTTTCAAGAAATCAATTTTATAATCTTAAGAATATTTTACATTGTTATATCGTCAACTAAAATGTTAAAGGGCGCAGAAATAAAAAATTTCAAATCCTGTTTTTTTTAATATATTTTCTTATTAATGAAATTAAAATTAATACATATCGTTAGCTAAAATGTAAAAAAGCGTTACTTTATTTGCTCTCTTTATTTGCTTCACTTTTTGTTTATATATTTTTTAATGCTTATTATTATTTTTTTATGTTTTTCTAAGCTCTTGACATTTCATATACAAACTCTGCAGTAAATTGAAAGAAAAACAACCGAAAACATACAATTATTACAGTTTATTATACTTTGGTTACCCTGCAACTATACCGTTGTTGTTGTTTATAACTTTAAATGCTTTAAAATATAATGTTATTTTTGCGAACAAACATTGATTTGTTTGTCACAACAGTTTTTTTAAACATATTATTTTTTATGGATAATCATGTCAAGGTGTTCAATAACGGCAACCATTTAATGATAAAATATAAACAAACACTTGATTATCGTTCAATATATTTTGTTTGCGGTTACAAAATTGTTCGTAGAGCAAATAAAATGGTTGTCGTGATCATATTTTTTCTGTGCGTGTAGTTACGTCCCTTTGTTTTTTGTTAATAAAAGAGTAATTTTTGATCGCAAAAATGTAAAATTTTGTCAAGACATGTTATAGTTTAATAGTTTTCATAATAATCAATTAACAACTCGATTATGAATTTTTTTTTTAGTTATGCCTTTTTGCATTTTAGCTAACGATATGTGTTTCCTTTTCAACTTTGAGCCTTCAGGGTTTAATAATTCTAATTTTGTTCAAGAATTCTTTTAATGCTAAAACAAATCAGTTTAAATTTCATATGTTCATAAGGCACCTGCACATTTTTATGCACATTAAAAATAATAGTCTTGCCTAAATGCTCAGATATGTGCATTTTACTTCTCTCCCTTTGAAGTCTGGAAAAGCGCTGATTGACCCTTTAAAGTTTAGGTGACGATATGTGTGTGTTTGTCGGTCTGTTTCTGCATGGTAACATGAGTTTGTGTCTACAGAAACTAAATGTACAAAATTTTCTTCCATCTCTCTCCCTAATAGTTATTTGGATATTTGACACAAGTGATGTTTATAGAATGTAAAATTTATAAAATGTTTACGAGAAATTTGTATAAATATGTATGTTACGTAAAATGATTTTTGGCTTAAATTTTCTATTATTTACATGTGTATTTGAATAAATATGATTTTACATAGAAAAATTATTGAATTGAAATTGAAAAAAATTGTACGTCTTTAATGGCTTTAAAACCCAAATGAAATTTTTCAAAAAGGCATTTATCAAACTTTTAATACCGTAAATCAAAAAGAAGAAAAGAACTTGTTTTTTATTGCTCTTATTGAACCATCGCTTTGAACTATTACAAATCTAAGTTAACTAGTTTTTTGTAGCAGATGTTTAGCTTTGAGACCCACAATACCAATAATTATATAAATTTTATGATTTGGGCCCTTATTCTGAAGTAGATTATATAGATAAAAGCAAGATGTAGCCTGTACAATAGGATTTATCATCGCAGATAGATTGAAAAAATATTTAGTTACTAGAAGAACATTCCCGCACTTGAGATCTTTCTCATTTCTATAACCACAATTTTTGGTTAAGGTCATGAGACCTAAAACCATTTTTTTTCTTTTCTAATAAACCTTTATAAAAGTGTTTACTCAAGGAAGAGATTTAAAAGTGTTTCACTAAAAGTCTTCTAATCAAAAAGAGACATTAATTTAAAATTATATTTTTTAATACGTTTCTAAGTATGTACAAAGTAATAGTATATTCTTTTTTTAAGAAAGTAGATTTTAACTTAAATAAGTTTTTTTTTCAGTTAAAAGATATTTTCTAAAGCTTTTGCAGTCAAAACTTCTAATCTCCGCGGATACTTAAGGCAATGCTTAATGATAAATAAGTTAAGTTGGATTGTTTCTTTGACACATTTTTATGCCGTTGCTTTCAAATAAATTTAAGTCAAATTTCTTGAACATTTATTTATGAAAAGACGCCATGTTTAAAGTTTAATATTCAAAACACATTTTTAACTTTTGAAATATCATTAAAAACTAAAACAATTTTTAAACTCATAAATTATTCATTTTACTTACAGACTTTTTTCAACAACAAAAACTGTTCAGAACAAACCACTCCTCAAATATTAAAATAAGAGCTCAAGTATATTATTACAATTTTATGTTTGTTATTATTTTAAAAGGTTAAATAAATTTTTTTTTTAAATCATAAACTACAACAAAACGTACAAAATTACTAAAACTCAGTTTTTTAAGAAACACCGAAAGAAAACAAAATAAAAAGGAGGGTTGATAAGTCCGACATATTTTGTAAACTTACCCTCCCATTTAAAAAGGAGTTTAATAAGGATTTTCAACTAAATAAGTATTTAATTTTTTATTTAGGATAATAAAATTGTTTATATTTAAAATGCCAAATTTGTTGACAATAGCGAACAGTTGAGTTTTTTTTTCGATTGTTAGGGGACAACAGTTGGTTGGAAATAAGGATACAAAGTTAGTGAAAGATAATAAAGGAGGGGTCTTTGAAAAGTTTACTTTGAATTAATATCTTTTAAGCGATACGAAATATAATTTTAAGGCATTTAATTTTTTTCTTTGTAGAAAATTATTAATGTTTTTATATTTTGTGTCAAGCATAAATGTCATTAAATGCCCTCTTCCGGATAAAAGGCAAAAATTGCTTTTAAGTTTTAAAAATTTATAGCATTTTTAATTTCGTTTTGCTATTTCCTTACATTCCTTTGGCACTTGAAATGTTAATGGTAATCATGATAAGATAGAAGAACAGTGATGGGAATAGTAAGGTTAAAAGATTAATATCTACTTGGATAATAAGTTTTCATTGGAACGATTGTCGAACAAAACTAATTTACAATTTACAGAGAGAAGTTATAAAAGTTATATTACGGTTGAGTTTTTATATTTTTTGTAATCATAAACGGTAATAAAAAGATGATGGTACTTAAATAAATAAATACTTATATAATCGCCTATACATACATGCGTATCTTCATCCATTTGTAGGTATGTATTTATGTTTGCCAATATAAGATTTAAGCAATGACGGTAAACAACAGATGTTAAGATTGTTTTAAAACAAATTAAATTTCTTTTGCTGCTTAGTTTACTTTGTTGTCCTCTAATTTCTTTATTATAAATGTTTGTGTGTAATAAAGCAAACATTCTTTGGCAGACTTTAAGTGCAAAGAAATTGTTTGCCCAGCTGTCTCAGTTTCTATCTTTTGTTTTACTTACTTATAAAATATTTTAAAGAAAATTATTTTGCTTGGAGAAAGAGACCAAAAGACAGGCAAACAGTTAAGTTATATAAAATTGCATTTAAAAATTGTTATTTATTAAACAATTTCCATTAAGTGAAACACTTATTGGAAACTTAACTGTAATAAAAGAATTTATCGAAATTGTTTTTTTTAATGGATAATTTATTTAACCCTTTCATGACCAGAGTTGCCTATGGGAAAGATTGCACACTTGTGCTTATGACTTCCGATATTCTTGTGGTACTTAATGACTGTTTTTTTTCACTCAGTAACAGTGCATGTTGACAATGTTTTTGTACAATTTAGTACAAAAAGCTTTAATAGTTTTCTTTGGAGAGCTGTTTGTTGTAGTGTCCGCGTATGTAAATAACTTTTTGAAAAAAGGGTGTTTGAAGAAAACTTTTTTTTAATATTTTAAAAATGAACATTAGAGTGAAAAATGAATTTGTATTCTTTAAACAGGTAAAATAATGGTATAAAATAATAAAAGTAAGAAATTATAAGTTATAGGTTTGAAGTCAGTACTTTTTTTTAAAGACTATAGACAACATTGGTCACAAATAAAACATCAGTTAAATAAAAAATTTTTGGTTGGTTATCAATAAATTATCTCTAAGTTTCTTACTCCTCGGACATACACATGGGTCTGGCCAGACCTTTTCAGAGTGTTTATAATTTAAATACAGACTTGAAACTTCAGGTACCCTCCAAAAAAATATTGTTAGCTATTGCAGTGTGAAACAAAACTGATGAAAGTGCGCATAAATTTAGTGTTATAAGGAAACTTTTTTGTACACATTATATTCGTTACACATGGGTCTGGCTGGACCCTCATATATTTTTTTTATGAAAAGCGAAGTAATTTTATCACTTCTAGATCACTATGTTAAGGGAACGGGAATGTTTTTCGTTGATATTGTTTAAATTACCTTTTAGTTGATATAAGAACTAAAAACAAATCATTTTGGTCAAAAAACTTTAAGTGGCCTGCCCGTAGCCATCATAAAATTGAAAGTTTATGTAAGAAAAAAAAAATATCACAATATAATGAATATTTATTGAATATTGAGTCAAGCTGCCATTTTATTGCTCGGCTCAATCATGAAGCAAATAATGTTCTTAACAATCAGAGACTAGGTTTTAAGACAGTGGTAACGGTTGCATACCTGTAACTATCATAAAATTTGAAGTATGAAGAGATCATAACAATAAATTTGCATTTGCAAATAACAATGGAAATTTTAAACATTCAAAAGTAAACTCTAATTGTCTAATTTTTTCTGGATTATCAGCTTATTTTTTTGCAATTTATTATTCTTAAAGAGGTTTAATATAGCTGCTGTAATATATTAATATAATAATATACGGCCCTATGCTCCTAACAGGAGTAAAAGGATTTGTATTTTAATATAATAATATCAAAAATTATAAGATTTTCTATATAAAAGCATTAAAATGTATGGTGGGTCTGGTCAGACCCATGTCTTATGAATGTGACCATTGAAACATGTGTATGACGAAGGGTTAATATTTTAAGAAATGACATTTGAAAGATTCACAAGCTAAATTATGATATAATAATCTCATATGTCCTAAAAATTTAAAATGGTTTAAGTACTTTGTTATTGCTTTTTCCGCGTGGCTAATGATAGTTTACGATAGCCCAATAAACATAGCAGTCAGAGTCAAATTATTTTAGGACACTCTTAGTATGAAAAACAACTTATATCATATGGCATTATGATATCATAAGTTAGCTTGTGAATTCCTCATATGTGTTTATATATGAAAGTCATATCATAATAACTCAAAGGCCTGTAGGCTGAATGGATGATATGGATATTCGCGGGAATATCGGTATCTTTGTTGACAGCCAGGTGGCACTTATTTTACTGGAATCGTATACTGTTACATCACTACTTGTGGGGCAATGCAGGAAGGAACTGTCTAGGCTATGTCAACTGTCTGACATTAATCTAGTCTTGGTCCCTGCGCATAGGGGCTACTATGGCAATGAATGGGCAGATGAACTAGCTAAGGAAGGATCAGCTTTGGATGTCTCTAGTGCGTGTTCAGTCGCAAATCCGCTGGGGACTATTAAAAGCAGCATATTCAGTCACTATCTCGGCAGAGCTGGGAATAGGTGGGGATGTATGGACACGTGCAGGATTGCCAAGCTGTTGTGGCCCTGCTTTGATATCAGACGTACAGCACAGTTCATGAATCGTTGTCGCAGTTGCGAAAACGTCGATGCCGATAAGAGGGCGTCTCATCTTCTCTGCGAGTGCCCCGCCCTTTCTGACAAAAGGCAGAGTTTCCTGGGCGGGTTTATACT